>CM061166.1:320000-375000 GCA_030710495.1 Labroides dimidiatus | reverse complement strand
TAAGGCTAACCCCTTAGGATTTATTTTCAGAATTTGGGTCCGAAAAATAAAATGCTGAATAAACACACTGGGGGCACTCCTGGGGCCCCCATAAAGACACCCTAGGGGTTAAAAAGTCCTCAGGGTAGCTCTTTTTGTGTTTTTCAACATTCGCCAAATTTGAGAAAAAACCTAAGGCTAACCCCTTAGGATTTTTTTTCAGAATTTGGGTCCGAAAAATAAAATGCTGAATAAACACACTGGGGGCACTCCTGGGGCCCAAGTAAAGACACCCTAGGGGTTAAAAAGTCCTCAGGGTAGCTCTTTTTGTGTTTTTCAACATTTGCCAAATTTGAGAAAAAACCTAAGGCTAACCCCTTAGGATTTTTTTTCAGAAATTGGGTCCGAAAAATAAAATGCTGAATAAACACACTGGGGGCACTCCTGGGGCCCCCGTAAAGACACCCTAGAGGTTAAAAAGTCCTCAGGGTAGCTCTTTTTGTGTTTTTCAACATTCGCCAAATTTGAGAAAAAACCTAAGGCTAACCCCTTAGGATTTTTTTTTGAAAAAATTGGGTCCGAAAAATAAAATGCTGAATAAACACACTGGGGGCACTCCTGGGGCCCCCATAAAGACACCCTAGGGGTTAAAAAGTCCTCAGGGTAGCTCTTTTTGTGTTTTTCAACATTCTCCAAATTTGAGAAAAAACCTAAGGCTAACCCCTTAGGATTTTTTTTCAGAATTTGGGTCCGAAAAATAAAATGCTGAATAAACACACTGGGGGCACTCCTGGGGCCCCCATAAAGACACCCTAGGGGTTAAAAAGTCCTCAGGGTAGCTCTTTTTGTGTTTTTCAACATTCGCCAAATTTGAGAAAAAACCTAAGGCTAACCCCTTAGGATTTTTTTTTCGAAATTGGGTCCGAAAAATAAAATGCTGAATAAACACACTGGGGACACTCCTGGGGCCCCCGTAAAGACACCCTAGGGGTTAAAAAGTCCTCAGGGTAGCTCTTTTTGTGTTTTTCAACATTCGCCAAATTTGAGAAAAACCCTAAGGCTAACCCCTTAGGATTTATTTTCAGAATTTGGGTCCGAAAAATAAAATGCTGAATAAACACACTGGGGGCACTCCTGGGGCCCCCATAAAGACACCCTAGGGGTTAAAAAGTCCTCAGGGTAGCTCTTTTTGTGTTTTTCAACATTCGCCAAATTTGAGAAAAAACCTAAGGCTAACCCCTTAGGATTTTTTTTCAGAATTTGGGTCCGAAAAATAAAATGCTGAATAAACACACTGGGGGCACTCCTGGGGCCCAAGTAAAGACACCCTAGGGGTTAAAAAGTCCTCAGGGTAGCTCTTTTTGTGTTTTTCAACATTCGCCAAATTTGAGAAAAAACCTAAGGCTAACCCCTTAGGATTTTTTTTCAGAATTTGGGTCCGAAAAATAAAATGCTGAATAAACACACTGGGGGCACTCCTGGGGCCCCCGTAAAGACACCCTAGGGGTTAAAAAGTCCTCAGGGTAGCTCTTTTTGTGTTTTTCAACATTCGCCAAATTTGAGAAAAAACCTAAGGCTAACCCCTTAGGATTTTTTTTCAGAAATTGGGTCCGAAAAATAAAATGCTGAATAAACACACTGGGGGCACTCCTGGGGCCCCCGTAAAGACACCCTAGGGGTTAAAAAGTCCTCAGGGTAGCTCTTTTTGTGTTTTTCAACATTCGCCAAAATTTGGGAAAAAACCTAAGGCTAACCCCTTAGGATTTTTTTTCAGAATTTGGGTCCGAAAAATAAAATGCTGAATAAACACACTGGGGGCACTCCTGGGGCCCCCGTAAAGACACCCTAGGGGTTAAAAAGTCAGGAGTAGCTAAGTCCCAGATTTGGCAAATGTTGAAAAACACAAAAAGAGCTACCCTGAGGAGTTTTTAACCCCTAGTGTATCTTTACGGGGGCCCCAGGAGTGTCCCCAGTGTGTTTATTCAGCATTTTATTTTTCGGACCCAATTTCGAAAAAAAAATCCTAAGGTTTTTTCTCAAATTTGGCGAATGTTGAAAAACACAAAAAGAGCTACCCTGAGGACTTTTTAACCCCTAGGGTGTCTTTACGGGGGCCCCAGGAGTGCCCCCAGTGTGTTTATTCAGCATTTTATTTTTCGGACCCAATTTCTGAAAAAAAATCCTAAGGGGTTAGCCTTAGGTTTTTTCTCAAATTTGGCGAATGTTGAAAAACACAAAAAGAGCTACCCTGAGGACTTTTTAACCCCTAGGGTGTCTTTACGGGGGCCCCAGGAGTGCCCCCAGTGTGTTTATTCAGCATTTTATTTTTCGGACCCAATTTCTGAAAAAAAATCCTAAGGGGTTAGCCTTAGGTTTTTTCTCAAATTTGGCGAATGTTGAAAAACACAAAAAGAGCTACCCTGAGGACTTTTTAACCCCTAGGGTGTCTTTACGGGGGCCCCAGGAGTGCCCCCAGTGTGTTTATTCAGCATTTTATTTTTCGGACCCAATTTCTGAAAAAAAATCCTAAGGGGTTAGCCTTAGGTTTTTTCTCAAATTTGGCGAATGTTGAAAAACACAAAAAGAGCTACCCTGAGGACTTTTTAACCCCTAGGGTGTCTTTACGGGGGCCCAAGGAGTGCCCCCAGTGTGTTTATTCAGCATTTTATTTTTCGGACCCAATTTCTGAAAAAAAATCCTAAGGGGTTAGCCTTAGGTTTTTTCTCAAATTTGGCGAATGTTGAAAAACACAAAAAGAGCTACCCTGAGGACTTTTTAACCCCTAGGGTGTCTTTACGGGGGCCCCAGGAGTGCCCCCAGTGTGTTTATTCAGCATTTTATTTTTCGGACCCAATTTCTGAAAAAAAATCCTAAGGGGTTAGCCTTAGGTTTTTTCTCAAATTTGGCGAATGTTGAAAAACACAAAAAGAGCTACCCTGAGGACTTTTTAACCCCTAGGGTGTCTTTACGGGGGCCCCAGGAGTGCCCCCAGTGTGTTTATTCAGCATTTTATTTTTCGGACCCAATTTCTGAAAAAAAATCCTAAGGGGTTAGCCTTAGGTTTTTTCACAAATTTGGCGAATGTTGAAAAACACAAAAAGAGCTACCCTGAGGACTTTTTAACCCCTAGGGTGTCTTTACGGGGGCCCCAGGAGTGCCCCCAGTGTGTTTATTCAGCATTTTATTTTTCGGACCCAATTTCTGAAAAAAAATCCTAAGGGGTTAGCCTTAGGTTTTTTCTCAAATTTGGCGAATGTTGAAAAACACAAAAAGAGCTACCCTGAGGACTTTTTAACCCCTAGGGTGTCTTTATGGGGGCCCCAGGAGTGCCCCCAGTGTGTTTATTCAGCATTTTATTTTTCGGACCCAAATTCTGAAAAAAAATCCTAAGGGGTTAGCCTTAGGTTTTTTCTCAAATTTGGAGAATGTTGAAAAACACAAAAAGAGCTACCCTGAGGACTTTTTAACCCCTAGGGTGTCTTTACGGGGGCCCCAGGAGTGCCCCCAGTGTGTTTATTCAGCATTTTATTTTTCGGACCCAATTTCGAAAAAAAAATCCTAAGGGGTTAGCCTTAGGTTTTTTCTCAAATTTGCTGAATGTTGAAAAACACAAAAAGAGCTACCCTGAGGACTTTTTAACCCCTAGGGTGTCTTTATGGGGGCCCCAGGAGTGCCCCCAGTGTGTCTATTCAGCATTTTATTTTTCGGACCCAATTTCTGAAAAAAAATCCTAAGGGGTTAACCTTAGGTTTTTTCTCAAATTTGGCGAATGTTGAAAAACACAAAAAGAGCTACCCTGAGGACTTTTTAACCCCTAGGGTGTCTTTATGGGGGGCCCCAGGAGTGCCCCCAGTGTGTTTATTCAGCATTTTATTTTTCGGACCCAAATTCTGAAAAAAAATCCTAAGGGGTTAGCCTTAGGTTTTTTCTCAAATTTGGCGAATGTTGAAAAACACAAAAAGAGCTACCCTGAGGAGTTTTTAACCCCTAGTGTATCTTTACGGGGGCCCCAGGAGTGTCCCCAGTGTGTTTATTCAGCATTTTATTTTTCGGACCCAATTTCGAAAAAAAAATCCTAAGGGGTTAGCCTTAGGTTTTTCCTCAAATTTGGCGAATGTTGAAAAACACAAAAAGAGCTACCCTGAGGACTTTTTAACCCCTAGGGTGTCTTTATGGGGGCCCCAGGAGTGCCCCCAGTGTGTTTATTCAGCATTTTATTTTTCGGACCCAAATTCTGAAAAAAAATCCTAAGGGGTTAGCCTTAGGTTTTTTCTCAAATTTGGAGAATGTTGAAAAACACAAAAAGAGCTACCCTGAGGACTTTTTAACCCCTAGGGTGTCTTTATGGGGGCCCCAGGAGTGCCCCCAGTGTGTTTATTCAGCATTTTATTTTTCGGACCCAATTTTTTCAAAAAAAAATCCTAAGGGGTTAGCCTTAGGTTTTTTCTCAAATTTGGCGAATGTTGAAAAACACAAAAAGAGCTACCCTGAGGACTTTTTAACCTCTAGGGTGTCTTTACGGGGGCCCCAGGAGTGCCCCCAGTGTGTTTATTCAGCATTTTATTTTTCGGACCCAAATTCTGAAAAAAAATCCTAAGGGGTTAGCCTTAGGTTTTTTCTCAAATTTGGCGAATGTTGAAAAACACAAAAAGAGCTACCCTGAGGACTTTTTAACCCCTAGGGTGTCTTTACTTGGGCCCCAGGAGTGCCCCCAGTGTGTTTATTCAGCATTTTATTTTTCGGACCCAAATTCTGAAAAAAAATCCTAAGGGGTTAGCCTTAGGTTTTTTCTCAAATTTGGCGAATGTTGAAAAACACAAAAAGAGCTACCCTGAGGACTTTTTAACCCCTAGGGTGTCTTTATGGGGGCCCCAGGAGTGCCCCCAGTGTGTTTATTCAGCATTTTATTTTTCGGACCCAAATTCTGAAAATAAATCCTAAGGGGTTAGCCTTAGGGTTTTTCTCAAATTTGGCGAATGTTGAAAAACACAAAAAGAGCTACCCTGAGGACTTTTTAACCCCTAGGGTGTCTTTACGGGGGCCCCAGGAGTGTCCCCAGTGTGTTTATTCAGCATTTTATTTTTCGGACCCAATTTCGAAAAAAAAATCCTAAGGGGTTAGCCTTAGGTTTTTTCTCAAATTTGGCGAATGTTGAAAAACACAAAAAGAGCTACCCTGAGGACTTTTTAACCCCTAGGGTGTCTTTATGGGGGCCCCAGGAGTGCCCCCAGTGTGTTTATTCAGCATTTTATTTTTCGGACCCAAATTCTGAAAAAAAATCCTAAGGGGTTAGCCTTAGGTTTTTTCTCAAATTTGGAGAATGTTGAAAAACACAAAAAGAGCTACCCTGAGGACTTTTTAACCCCTAGGGTGTCTTTATGGGGGCCCCAGGAGTGCCCCCAGTGTGTTTATTCAGCATTTTATTTTTCGGACCCAATTTTTTCAAAAAAAAATCCTAAGGGGTTAGCCTTAGGTTTTTTCTCAAATTTGGCGAATGTTGAAAAACACAAAAAGAGCTACCCTGAGGACTTTTTAACCTCTAGGGTGTCTTTACGGGGGCCCCAGGAGTGCCCCCAGTGTGTTTATTCAGCATTTTATTTTTCGGACCCAATTTCTGAAAAAAAATCCTAAGGGGTTAGCCTTAGGTTTTTTCTCAAATTTGGCAAATGTTGAAAAACACAAAAAGAGCTACCCTGAGGACTTTTTAACCCCTAGGGTGTCTTTACTTGGGCCCCAGGAGTGCCCCCAGTGTGTTTATTCAGCATTTTATTTTTCGGACCCAAATTCTGAAAAAAAATCCTAAGGGGTTAGCCTTAGGTTTTTTCTAAAATTTGGCGAATGTTGAAAAACACAAAAAGAGCTACCCTGAGGACTTTTTAACCCCTAGGGTGTCTTTATGGGGGCCCCAGGAGTGCCCCCAGTGTGTTTATTCAGCATTTTATTTTTCGGACCCAAATTCTGAAAATAAATCCTAAGGGGTTAGCCTTAGGGTTTTTCTCAAATTTGGCGAATGTTGAAAAACACAAAAAGAGCTACCCTGAGGACTTTTTAACCCCTAGGGTGTCTTTACGGGGGCCCCAGGAGTGTCCCCAGTGTGTTTATTCAGCATTTTATTTTTCGGACCCAATTTCGAAAAAAAAATCCTAAGGGGTTAGCCTTAGGTTTTTTCTCTAATTTGGCGAATGTTGAAAAACACAAAAAGAGCTACCCTGAGGACTTTTTAACCTCTAGGGTGTCTTTACGGGGGCCCCAGGAGTGCCCCCAGTGTGTTTATTCAGCATTTTATTTTTCGGACCCAATTTCTGAAAAAAAATCCTAAGGGGTTAGCCTTAGGTTTTTTCTCAAATTTGGCAAATGTTGAAAAACACAAAAAGAGCTACCCTGAGGACTTTTTAACCCCTAGGGTGTCTTTACGGGGGCCCCAGGAGTGCCCCCAGTGTGTTTATTCAGCATTTTATTTTTCGGACCCAAATTCTGAAAAAAAATCCTAAGGGGTTAGCCTTAAGTTTTTTCTCAAATTTGGCGAATGTTGAAAAACACAAAAAGAGCTACCCTGAGGACTTTTTAACCCCTAGGGTGTCTTTATGGGGGCCCCAGGAGTGCCCCCAGTGTGTTTATTCAGCATTTTATTTTTCGGACCCAAATTCTGAAAATAAATCCTAAGGGGTTAGCCTTAGGTTTTTTCTCAAATTTGGAGAATGTTGAAAAACACAAAAAGAGCTACCCT
Source organism: Labroides dimidiatus (assembly GCA_030710495.1). NCBI lineage: Eukaryota > Metazoa > Chordata > Actinopteri > Labriformes > Labridae > Labroides > Labroides dimidiatus. Next base: position 368,294 of record CM061166.1, on the reverse strand, counting down.
GAGGACTTTTTAACCCCTAGGGTGTCTTTATGGGGGCCCCAGGAGTGCCCCCAGTGTGTTTATTCAGCATTTTATTTTTCGGACCCAATTTCTGAAAAAAAATCCTAAGGGGTTAGCCTTAGGTTTTTTTCTCAAATTTGGCGAATGTTGAAAAACACAAAAAGAGCTACCCTGAGGACTTTTTAACCCCTAGGGTGTCTTTACGGGGGCCCCAGGAGTGCCCCCAGTGTGTTTATTCAGCATTTTATTTTTCGGACCCAATTTCGAAAAAAAAAATCCTAAGGGGTTAACCTTAGGTTTTTTCTCAAATTTGGAGAATGTTGAAAAACACAAAAAGAGCTACCCTGAGGACTTTTTAACCCCTAGGGTGTCTTTACAGGGGCCCCAGGAGTGCCCCCAGTGTGTTTATTCAGCATTTTATTTTTCGGACCCAATTTTGAAAAAAAAATCCTAAGGGGTTAGCCTTAGGTTTTTTCTCAAATTTGGCGAATGTTGAAAAACACAAAAAGAGCTACCCTGAGGACTTTGTAACCCCTAGGGTGTCTTTACGGGGGCCCCAGGAGTGCCCCCAGTGTGTTTATTCAGCATTTTATTTTTCGGACCCAATTTCGAAAAAAAAATCCTAAGGGGTTAGCCTTAGGGTTTTTCTCAAATTTGCTGAATGTTGAAAAACACAAAAAGAGCTACCCTGAGGACTTTTTAACCCCTAGGGTGTCTTTATGGGGGCCCCAGGAGTGCCCCCAGTGTGTTTATTCAGCATTTTATTTTTCGGACGCAATTTCTGAAAAAAAATCCTAAGGGGTTAGCCTTAGGTTTTTTCTCAAATTTGGCGAATGTTGAAAAACACAAAAAGAGCTACCCTGAGGACTTTTTAACCCCTAGGGTGTCTTTATGGGGGCCCCAGGAGTGCCCCCAGTGTGTTTATTCAGCATTTTATTTTTCGGACCCAAATTCTGAAAATAAATCCTAAGGGGTTAGCCTTAGGGTTTTTCTCAAATTTGGCGAATGTTGAAAAACACAAAAAGAGCTACCCTGAGGACTTTTTAACCCCTAGGGTGTCTTTACGGGGGCCCCAGGAGTGTCCCCAGTGTGTTTATTCAGCATTTTATTTTTCGGACCCAATTTCGAAAAAAAAAATCCTAAGGGGTTAGCCTTAGGTTTTTTCTCAAATTTGGCGAATGTTGAAAAACACAAAAAGAGCTACCCTGAGGACTTTTTAACCCCTAGGGTGTCTTTACGGGGGCCCCAGGAGTGCCCCCAGTGTGTTTATTCAGCATTTTATTTTTCTGACCCAATTTCTGAAAAAAAATCCTAAGGGGTTAGCCTTAGGTTTTTTCTCAAATTTGGCGAATGTTGAAAAACACAAAAAGAGCTACCCTGAGGACTTTTTAACCCCTAGGGTGTCTTTATGGGGGCCCCAGGAGTGCCCCCAGTGTGTTTATTCAGCATTTTATTTTTCGGACCCAATTTCTGAAAAAAAATCCTAAGGGGTTAGCCTTAGGTTTTTTCTCAAATTTGGCGAATGTTGAAAAACACAAAAAGAGCTACCCTGAGGACTTTTTAACCCCTAGGGTGTCTTTACGGGGGCCCCAGGAGTGCCCCCAGTGTGTTTATTCAGCATTTTATTTTTCGGACCCAATTTCTGAAAAAAAATCCTAAGGGGTTAGCCTTAGGTTTTTTCTCAAATTTGGCGAATGTTGAAAAACACAAAAAGAGCTACCCTGAGGACTTTTTAACCCCTAGGGTGTCTTTACGGGGGCCCCAGGAGTGCCCCCAGTGTGTTTATTCAGCATTTTATTTTTCGGACCCAAATTCTGAAAAAAAATCCTAAGGGGTTAGCCTTAGGTTTTTTCTCAAATTTGGCGAATGTTGAAAAACACAAAAAGAGCTACCCTGAGGACTTTTTAACCCCTAGGGTATCTTTACGGGGGCCCCAGGAGTGTCCCCAGTGTGTTTATTCAGCATTTTATTTTTCGGACCCAATTTCGAAAAAAAAATCCTAAGGGGTTAGCCTTAGGTTTTTTCTCAAATTTGGAGAATGTTGAAAAACACAAAAAGAGCTACCCTGAGGACTTTTTAACCCCTAGGGTGTCTTTACGGGGGCCCCAGGAGTGCCCCCAGTGTGTTTATTCAGCATTTTATTTTTCGGACCCAATTTCGAAAAAAAAAATCCTAAGGGGTTAGCCTTAGGTTTTTTCTCAAATTTGATGAATGTTGAAAAACACAAAAAGAGCTACCCTGAGGACTTTTTAACCCCTAGGGTGTCTTTACGGGGGCCCCAGGAGTGCCCCCAGTGTGTTTATTCAGCATTTTATTTTTCGGACCCAATTTCGAAAAAAAAATCCTAAGGGGTTAACCTTAGGTTTTTTCTCAAATTTGGAGAATGTTGAAAAACACAAAAAGAGCTACCCTGAGGACTTTTTAACCCCTAGGGTGTCTTTACGGGGGCCCCAGGAGTGCCCCCAGTGTGTTTATTCAGCATTTTATTTTTCGGACCCAATTTTGAAAAAAAAATCCTAAGGGGTTAGCCTTAGGTTTTTTCTCAAATTTGGCGAATGTTGAAAAACACAAAAAGAGCTACCCTGAGGACTTTTTAACCCCTAGGGTGTCTTTACGGGGGCCCCAGGAGTGCCCCCAGTGTGTTTATTCAGCATTTTATTTTTCGGACCCAATTTCGAAAAAAAAAATCCTAGCCTTAGGGTTTTTCTCAAATTTGCTGAATGTTGAAAAACACAAAAAGAGCTACCCTGAGGACTTTTTAACCCCTAGGGTGTCTTTATGGGGGCCCCAGGAGTGCCCCCAGTGTGTTTATTCAGCATTTTATTTTTCGGACCCAAATTCTGAAAATAAATCCTAAGGGGTTAGCCTTAGGTTTTTTTCTCAAATTTTGCGAATGTTGAAAAACACAAAAAGAGCTACCCTGAGGACTTTTTAACCCCTAGGGTGTCTTTACGGGGGCCCCAGGAGTGCCCCCAGTGTGTTTATTCAGCATTTTATTTTTCGGACCCAATTTTGAAAAAAAAATCCTAAGGGGTTAGCCTTAGGTTTTTTCTCAAATTTGCTGAATGTTGAAAAACACAAAAAGAGCTACCCTGAGGACTTTTTAACCCCTAGGGTGTCTTTACGGGGGCCCCAGGAGTGCCCCCAGTGTGTTTATTCAGCATTTTATTTTTCGGACCCAATTTCGAAAAAAAAATCCTAAGGGGTTAGCCTTAGGGTTTTTCTCAAATTTGCTGAATGTTGAAAAACACAAAAAGAGCTACCCTGAGGACTTTTTAACCCCTAGGGTGTCTTTATGGGGGCCCCAGGAGTGCCCCCAGTGTGTTTATTCAGCATTTTATTTTTCGGACCCAAATTCTGAAAATAAATCCTAAGGGGTTAGCCTTAGGTTTTTTTCTCAAATTTTGCGAATGTTGAAAAACACAAAAAGAGCTACCCTGAGGACTTTTTAACCCCTAGGGTGTCTTTACGGGGGCCCCAGGAGTGCCCCCAGTGTGTTTATTCAGCATTTTATTTTTCGGACCCAATTTTGAAAAAAAAATCCTAAGGGGTTAGCCTTAGGTTTTTTCTCAAATTTGGCGAATGTTGAAAAACACAAAAAGAGCTACCCTGAGGACTTTTTAACCCCTAGGGTGTCTTTATGGGGGCCCCAGGAGTGCCCCCAGTGTGTTTATTCAGCATTTTATTTTTCGGACCCAATTTCGAAAAAAAAATCCTAAGGGGTTAGCCTTAGGGTTTTTCTCAAATTTGCTGAATGTTGAAAAACACAAAAAGAGCTACCCTGAGGACTTTTTAACCCCTAGGGTGTCTTTATGGGGGCCCCAGGAGTGCCCCCAGTGTGTTTATTCAGCATTTTATTTTTCGGACCCAAATTCTGAAAAAAAATCCTAAGGGGTTAGCCTTAGGTTTTTTCTCAAATTTTGCGAATGTTGAAAAACACAAAAAGAGCTACCCTGAGGACTTTTTAACCCCTAGGGTGTCTTTATGGGGGCCCCAGGAGTGCCCCCAGTGTGTTTATTCAGCATTTTATTTTTCGGACCCAATTTCTGAAAAAAAATCCTAAGGGGTTAGCCTTAGGTTTTTTCTCAAATTTGGCGAATGTTGAAAAACACAAAAAGAGCTACCCTGAGGACTTTTTAACCCCTAGGGTGTCTTTACGGGGGCCCCAGGAGTGCCCCCAGTGTGTTTATTCAGCATTTTATTTTTCGGACCCAATTTCTGAAAAAAAATCCTAAGGGGTTAGCCTTAGGATTTTTCTCAAATTTGGCGAATGTTGAAAAACACAAAAAGAGCTACCCTGAGGACTTTTTAACCCCTAGGGTGTCTTTACGGGGGCCCCAGGAGTGCCCCCAGTGTGTTTATTCAGCATTTTATTTTTCGGACCCAATTTTGAAAAAAAAATCCTAAGGGGTTAGCCTTAGGTTTTTTCTCAAATTTGGTGAGTTTTTCATCATTCACAAAATTTACGACTGTTGTTTTCAGGAGCTCTCAACTTTAATCCCCCCCCCCCCCCCCCCCCCAAGTTATAAATATTGCTTCAATTTATGAGACTTAATTTCTTACAGCATAACACAAACAATTCTATTTCTCCCATCAGTCCTATTTATTATTGTGTTTCTGCCTGCATCTTTTTTACCTGCACTTATTTATCCAACCACTAGATGGTGACAGATTCCTGTTTACAATTTTACTTTTCAGAGACTTTCACATCCTGTACTCAACTAACGTCATCAAACAATCAATAAATCAGTCTTTTTTTGTACAGCGCCAATTCATAAACATTATCTGAATACGCTTTCCTAAAGTGTTAACAGGTGTAGGCCTGTAAATGATAAAAAATGTTATTAACAGAGCGATGTAGGAGACGTACTTCAGTCAATTTAAATCTTTTTAAATCTTTTTTCAGTCAACCTTAAGGGATCTGCTCCCATTGAATGACTGAACTTCCTGTTTACTCCAGGCAACTTTAAAATGTGACTAAATATAAAATCAAGAAGAAATGAAGGAACATGTAAATGAATGTGAATAATTAAAGTCTCTTTTTGATAATCCAGGTTTACATTTTATGGCATCACAGCTCAGCTCAACGATGGGTGTGTTAGCAGTCAGTATATGAGATCAGTCAAGCATGTAATCAGTTAATCCAACTGTTAGCTAACCTACCAACGTGACAGTAGGCTTTCCTCACACCTATTACCTGGTCTTGACACAGTTACAGTAATCCAGGTGAAGTCTCTCTCTCCTCCTCCTGAGCTGCAGTAAACGGATTAACAGGCTGCAGGTGAAAGCTGCACCGAAAGCAAACGCAGACGCAGAGACGACAACAAGGAGGAGGAATGGGGATCTGAAAGCAGGCAGGAGGGTGTTCAGGGCTCTATGGATCTGAAGGGAGCGGAGAGAGACCGACTGTCAGGACTGGATTCATGGATCCGTTTCTCAGATAACTCATCCACCTTTTCTTCATCCACCCAGCCTCCTACTCCTCTTCGTGTCCTCACTCGGGTGTATTTGAATCCGTTGGTTGGCCTTGCTGTGATAAAAACTTAGTTCACTCGGTTCAGAAAGACAAACAAAAATTTGTGTCTTGCAATGGATCCAGACGGTGAAGAAGCTGATGTGTTTTTGGATACTGAAGAGCCGAGCACCGTGAAAGAAGAGGAGGAGGGGGGAGGAGGGGGAGGAGGAGGAGGAGGAGGAGAGTGGAGAGGAGGAAAGTGGAGAAGAAGAGGAGGATGCTAAGATTTTCAACGCCTGGATGCAGAGATACAGAAGAGGGTCTCAGCCAATGAAGAAAGACGAAGGGGACGGAGAGGTCGAGGGGCCGAGGAGTGAAAGCAGGAACAGTTTGGGGCCCGTGGTCCAGAGGAGGACTGACCGCAGGGCGTCGTTACCCTGTCCGGTAAGAGAAACCATAACCTCTCCTGAAAGAGTCAGAGCATGCTGAGGTTCATCCTCTGCAGGCAGGATTCAGGCTTCACTTCAGGCTCTCGGAGCCTCTCAGGATCCATTTTTAGCTGCAGGCTTTACTGCTCAGGCAGGTCAAAGCTCTTTTGTCCAGCTGGGTGTTAGAGAAGCATGTTAGCTAATGAGGATTTAAACAGTCCTTTTTTCTGTTGTTGGGAAGGTGAGGTCTCAAGAAGTCCAGAGAGTGTATCCTGTTTGGTTCAGAGGTCAAAGGTCAGGACTGAAAACATTTCGTAAACCTGTTCCTCTTTCTGTCCAGGACACGCTCTCATCCATGCAGCTATCTCGCCTCCACTCGTCCACCCAGGCTCCTGTGACCGCCAGAGTCCTCCTCTGTCGCACCTCCTCCAGACGCCTCGTCCCCTCACCACAGGAGGCCGCGGCCCCCACCATATCAGAGCGAAGACCCTCACTCATCCCACCCACAATCCCTGAGGTCACAGTGCCCGAGAGACGGAACGCCTTCAGGAGGCGTAACGTCATGTCTCTGGTGAGTAACCGGACAGAACCTCGGTTCATGAGCTGGAGAGTGAGAGACCGGCTGCTTTATCATCCATCTTTACTCCTCTGTGTTTCAGAGCGACGCCTACAGCGTGTGTCTGATCTGTCACAACGATTTAAACAAAGGGAGCGGAGGCACCAGAGAGCTGCAGTGCACACACACCTTTCACAAAGAGGTAACAAAACACCTGCACACCTGCTGTTAGCTAGAAAGGCCTCATCCCACCCTGACCCTGCACCCTGTCACACACCGTCCTGAATGCTGCTGACTGTCTCCCCTCCTGTCTGTCTGCAGTGCATAGAGGAGTGGTTTTGGAGGAAACAGTCCTGTCCTACCTGTCACGTTCAGGTGACCATGCCACAGCCCCTGTACTGGAACTCCACCAGGGTCAAAGTGCCCTGAAACCGTCGGGACGAGAAGCTTCTAAATACCTCAGAACTGAAATTTCACACTCCTGCATCGCTGGTTCCTAAAAACTGACGACACAAAACAAGAGACGAGTAGCCCCGATGCACCTGAGTCAACCCTGTGGATATGTAATTATGAACATGAATGGCCAATGTACAACCACAGTAACCTCATTTGTGTGTGTGTGAGAGAGAGAGAGAGAGAGAGTGTGTGTGTGCAAGCCTCTAAGTGGTGACTAATATTTTACAAACCTGTTTTTACAGTTTTAGCAAACTTCAGAATAAAGTTTGAGTGACAAGCAGACGCATCAAAGACTTGATTCTTTCAAACGATGTGTTTCACTGTGGGGTTCGCTCAGATACTGAACAACACAAGAGATAACAAGGCTCAGAGGAAAACACACACTTTAAAAAAACATGAGGGTCTGACTGTGACCCTAACCCTAACCCTAAAGTCTTGTTTTTGACTGAAGAAGTATTACAGTTGATGACTTTCCCTGTTAAAGTTTACATGCAGTTTAAGAGGAGGAAACAGCGCCCCCCTTTGTGCATGTTGTGGCCAGAGCCGGTATTGCAGGCGGAAATGCTGCACCTGTTGATGTGTTCGCTCCTCTCTGTAACCTGCTTCACCTGACGACACAAACACCTGGAAGCTTCCTGACTGTCTCGGAGGACTTCATCGGTTTGAGGACCGAAACAGAGGAGCTGATGGATAAACTGAAGAAGGTTCTGAGCGGGGAGGAGGACGGAAACTCGGACACACCCGGAATACTAGTGGTAACAGCTGTTAGCATCTCCTGCTAATGTTGTTGTTAGCTCCGTTAGCCTCATCTGTTTCTGTCAGTGTGAGCCTCGTCAGGAGGATCCACAGGAACTGACCTGAGAGTCATGTTTTAATTAAAGAAAAAACAAAATAAGGAAAAGTTCTCCCGCTTCGGATCACCTGTGGGACACCGGCCCTGGTCTGAAGTTTTGAAATGAACTTTTATTTTATCTGTTTAACATTTATATAACCGCTCTGAGCGTTTAGACCCCAAACACACCTGAACACACCTGGTACAATCACTCGAGAGCATCATCAGAAGCTGCTGCTTCAGGTTTTCACTGTTTTATTCAAAATAACGGTGGTGATGTCATATTTTCAGAGAGCCAATCAGGCGTCGACCCTGTCCTGGGGGGCGAGGATGAGAGGCTTCATCATCTGCTTCGTTCTGGGCGTCTTCTGCTCCATCCTGGTGAGGCGGTGTAGCTCCACCTCTTTGTTCCTATGGAAGTAGGCTGACTGTTGTTGCTATGGTTACTGCTTGTGTTCAGGGTAACACCCACCTGTCCGTCTCTCTTCTCTCCTCTGTTTCCTTGGTAACAGCCTAGTGACGGCCTCTCTCTGTATCCAAGGTTCATCCTTCCTTTTTTCTCAGTCTCTATGGTAACAAACTGTGCTGTCTTCCTCTCTGTCACCATGGTAACAACCTTTCTGTCCCTCTCCGGTCAGGGCACCTGTCTGCTTTGGGTCCCGGGTTTTGGTCTTGCTGTGTTTGCTGTCCTCTACAGCGTGGGAAATCTCTGCGCTCTGGGCAGGTACAGACAAAGAGAACTCTGAAGAGGAACTACATTACCCATCATCCCTCAGGGCCTGTGCTCAGCTCTCCAGTGCAGTAAAAGTGTGACACTGATGTCTTAAACACTGCAAACACTCACCTGGCGTACCTGAATGTGTGTGTGTGTGTGTGTGTGTGTGTGTGTGTGTGTGTGTGTGTGTGTGTGTGTGTGTGTGTGTGTGTGTTCAGCACCATGTTCCTGGTCGGTCCGGTGAGGCAGGTGAAGAACATGTGTGCTAAAGAGAGAGCCATCGCCACCATCGTCATGCTGGTGAGGATTATTGATCCCTTACTGCCACCTGCTGGCTGAAGCGCGTTACACCTGGCAGCCTCTAACGGCCCTCTGACTGACCTCATGCTGTGTCTCTGCAGGTGTGCCTGGTGCTGACGCTGTGTGCTGCGTTCTGGGTGAGACACGCTGATGGTTTGTTGTCAGTTTTTCTTCATGCTGCTGAATTTGTCTGAATCTGTTTCTCTGCAGTGGAAGAATAACGGCCTGGCTCTGCTCTTCTGTGTGCTGCAGTTTCTGGCCTTCACCTGGTAAAGAACAAACACCCACTCATATTCAGACTTTAAATGAGCCTGTGTGTGTGAGTGTGTCTCACCTGTGTGTGTGTGTTCATCAGGTACGGCCTCTCCTACATCCCCTTCGCCAGGTATCTCTCACTTCTGGCTCTGACTAATGAACGTTTTGATTGGTTCCCCATGTCTCACTTTAACCTCGCTCTCTCTCCTCCGTCTCTCAGGGACGCCGTCATTAAACTGTTCTCACTCTGTCTCTGAAAGTCCCGCCCCTCTGAGTCTGGCCAATCAGGATGCAGGAGGGAGGAGGTGCTCTCTGAGGTCATCGTCTGACCCTGCAGGACTTTTAAAAACCTCCTCCGGACCGGTTTGAGTGGAGACCAGTTGCTCTGTGCAGAGTTTGTTGTTGTGTTGGTGGGACTGCTCCCTGCTGGCGCTCTGCTGTTACCTCTCTGACATGATTCCTCACCTGATATTTATTAGACTGTTTATATTTGAACGCAGGAGTCTGAAGCATTTCACTGTTTTAATCCACATATTTTACACTTTGTAACGAGCTGACTGTGCCGAATTAAAGAAAACGGTCTGAAAGTTTCTGCTTCTTGTAGTTTGTTTCTGAGAACTCTCTGAACCTGCTCCGGAGCTTTTTACTCCTTAAAGCCGTCACACACTCTTTGTAGCTCGATGCTGAGATAATGTGCTGTTCTTCCTGTGTCCAGCAGGGAGCGCTCTAACCCTCTATGGGTGAATAAAGAGCGGTGAGGGTCCTCGGTGACGGTGATCCTAAAAACTTTATTTCAGCAAAATGAGACAAAAACAGAAACACTCCTCCTCCCCTCCTTCCTTCTTTCTCCTCCTCATGTCCTCCTCCTCTGCTCCTCTGCTCCTCTCCTTCTCTCCACTCACCCTCAGACCTCCTGAGGTCTCCTGGGGTTTCTTTGGTCTCTATTAAAAATCAGAACCATGGAGCTCAGATGGTCGAGTGGTTCATGTTGCGCTCCGTGTGGCGAGGGCCCCTGGGCGGGCAGCGAGGGTTTGAGTCCGGCCTGTCGTGACTTTCCTGTCCTGCCCCACCCCCCCCCCCCCCCCCCCCCCTCTCTCTCACCCTGCCCCCCCCCCCCCCCCCCCTTGTCCTCTCACATCAAAGGCAGAAGAAAATGAAACAGAAAATCAGAACCAAACACATCAGAAATAAAAAGGTCATTCCAGTTCAGGCCGACTCTTCAGATCAGTCCTGTGTGTGTGTCGTCCTTCTCTGCAGGGAGCGTCTCTGTCTTCCTGCTTTGGCTGCTCACCAGCTTCCTGAAACACACACACACACACACACACACACACACACACACAGCAGAAACGGTCACAATGATTCACTGCAGCTGTTAATGTGTGTGTGTGTCTGAAACACTCTGGTTGATCTTTAAAAACTCTGGTTCTTGGTGTTAACTTCAGGCTGGGAGCTGCAACGTGACGGAGGATCACCCTGAGCCGAGGCGGCTCGTGCTCCGGTTCCTTCAGGGACTCTGGGTTGGTCTGCAGACGCCCTCTGAGCTCAGAGAGGTGAACTAAAGCTGCTTTCAAAACTGACGTGAACCCTCAGACTCATTTACAACATTCATGTGTTCATATTGATTCTTAATGTTAATCTGATTGACCTGTAGTGTCTGAGGGGGAAACAGGAAGTGATGTGACAGCAAAAAGGCTGGTTTCTGTACCGTGTCCTCCACAGGGACCCAAAGTTGGGTAGGCGGGGCTTAGGTTGCTGGTAACAGTCCTCCACCGTGTCAGGAAGCGAGACGCCGCTGGTCTCTGGCAGGAGCAGGCACAGCCCGCATCCTAGGATTGGTCCACTGCTGTAGGCCACCATGGCAGCCAATGAGATCGCTCCGTTCGGGGTTGGAGGGACGAGGGAGTTGATCAGACAACCAATCCGGAAGCAGAGGTTGACGAGGGACACACATCTCTGTCTGAATCACAGTGACAAAGGTCATGTTATATCTCCACCAGGTGTGGTGACACGTGTGTGTGTGAGTGTGTGTGTGTGTGTGTGTGTGTGTGTTTACCTGACCACAGTGGGGAACAGCTCGATGCTGTACACCACTGAGATAAAGTTGGCAGCCAGGATGCAGAGTTTTCCCAGCAGAGCCAGACTCATCACCAGCATCGGCTCACCTGCACAGGTGAGGAGAGTCACCATCAGAGACCTTCATCAGGTTTAACGAGCGTCATGACCGATTATAAACATTAAACATGTCTGCATGGTGATGATGATGGTTATGATGATGATGATGGTGATGATGATGATGGTGTGTGTGTGTGTTTTCCTCGCTCACAGTTGTATCTGGACAGCAGCAGCGACAGGAAGCAGGCCGACCCGCTCAGGAACAAAGTCAGCATGCTGATTGGCCGACGGCCCAGGTGGACCAACGGGACGAGAAGGCACGGGGTTTCTGATAGGCCGGAGAAGAACTGGGCGGAGTAAACACCCACACCAAACGACCCGATGTTCATGCAGATACCGAAGTAGGTCAACGCTGTGACTGCACTGCATCATGGGAAGACAAACAACATGAAGGACATGACTTCCTGTTTTTTTTTGTTTGACCTGTGTGTGTTTTTGTTTGTGTGTGTGTGTGTGTGAGTGTGTGTGACCTCAGGTAGCTCATGATGAACAGCCGCAGCAGGATGATTGGCTGTCTCAGGTGGATGATGTCACTGGAGGTGTGGCCTTCAGGTGGATGCTCCTTCTGAGCCTCAGAAACTTTCTGCAGGTCAGACCAGGCTGAGTCCAGCAGCTACACACACACACACACACACACACACACACACACACACACACACACACATTCAGACACTGAGTGAGCATTTGCAACAGCAGAGGGTGCTTTAAATAGTAAAAGGAAGGCTTGTGTGCGTGTGTGTGTGTGTGTGTGTGTGTGTGTGTGTGTGTGTGTGTGTGTGTACCAGGTCCAGGCACTGCTGGTCTTCAGGGCTGTTGGCACGGTAACGCTCCAGAACTTCCATCCTGGTCTTCAACAGCAGCCAACGAGGAGACTCTGGGATGGCTCTGCAGAAAGAGACAGACAGGTGGGCAGACAGGTGGGCAGACAGGTCGACAGACAGGTCAACAGACAGGTGTGTGAACTCACAGGTAGAGTGGCAGACAGACAAGCTGAGGTAGAGCCAGAGACAGGTGCAGCTGTCTCCAGGTGGAGCTGCACCAGGCCAGAGGAGCTCCAGCCATCGTCCCCAGGCTGAAGCAGAACGGCAGGAAGGCCGGAGGCCAGAGCCGAGCAGCAGGGGGGGTCCACTCCACCGCTGCAGTCACACACACACACACACACACACACACACACACACACACACACACACACACAGAGTGTCTTTAAAGGATTAATCCACTGTTCTCAGACCTGACGTGATAGCTTTTGGTCCTGTTTTTCATCCTGCAGACTCTGATGGACCGGCTGCTCCACACAGACTGAGGAGGGGTCAGAGGTCAGAGGTCACAGAGCTGCAGGACGCCGCTGAGCCTCATTAGCACTCTGCTAATTAGCTTCATGTGGACCATGTGGGCTCCATCAGACCTGTGTCCCACTGCGGTCCAATCAGGCTCAGCTTAGAGCGGCCCGCTGGGTCCCACAGAAGACCAAAGAGGAGGAACAAGAAGGAGGAGGAGGAGGAGGAGGAGGAGAAGAAGAAGAGGAAGGAGGAGGAGACGAAGAAGAGGAAGGCGGAGGAGGAGAAGAGGAAGGAGGAGGAGGAGGAGAAGAACAAGGAGGAGGAGGAGGAGGAGGAGGAGGAGGAGGAGAAGAGGAAGGAGGAGGAGGAGAAGAGGAAGGAGGAGGAGGAGATGAAGAAAGAGGAGGAGGAGGAAGAGAAGAGGAAGGAGGAGGAGGAGGAGGAGAAGAGGAAGGAGGAGGAGAAGAACAAGGAGGGGGAGGAGACGAAGAAGAGGAAGGAGGAGTAGGAGAACAGGAAGGAGGAGGAGGAGGAGAAGAACAAGGAGGAGGAGGAGGAAAAGAAGAGGAAGGAGGAGGAGGAGGAGGAGGAGGAGGAGAACAAGGAGGAGGAGGAGACGAAGAAGAGGAAGGAGGAGGAGAAGAACAAGGAGGAGGAGGAGACGAAGAAGAGGAAGGAGGAGGAGGATTTGGTTCTTACCCAGACTGAAGGAGCAGATGTTGATGCAGCAGCAGCAAACGCCCGTCAGGCAGCGAAGGACGAGGAAGAGGAGGGGCTGAGGAAGGAGGGCGGGCACGAGGCCACAGACGGCCTGCACGCACACACACACCAAGAGCACGGGACGCTTCCCGTACCTGCACAAATACACGGTGAGGCAGCTCACATCACAGTCTGTGTGTGTGTGTGTGTGTGTGTGTGCGTGTGTGTGTGTTTAAGTTTACCGGTCAGATATGGCTCCTCCCACCAGAGATCCCAGCAGCAGACCAACCATGAAGAGAGTCTGACCAGAAGACAACCTGTCTGCCCAGCCACACACTGACTGACACACACACACACACACACACACACACACACACACACACACACACACACACACACACACACACATCACAGACCACATCACGACCACATCAGAGACCACTTTAAATGATGATGTCACTCAAAGTGTATGCTGGGAAATAACACACGTTACATTAACATAAACACGCAGCGTTCATGTGTCAACATATAGCTGTTCATGCTCATGGCCTCTGGCAGGTTTACCTTTTGTTTGAAAGCTCACCTGAGCTCAGATACCCTGAGCCCAGGTATCTGAGCCCGGTTAATGTAATGTGTGTTATTTCCCAGCATACACTTTGAGTGACATCATCATTTAAAGTCAGAAACATGTTTAAACAGATCCTCACTCACGTCTCTGCTCCAGCTGACTGTCCACCAATCAGCGTTCTGTTGAGCGGATCCATGCCAGGTGTCCAAGCCAGTGTCGTTGCCATGGTGACAGGTAGCATCGGTGATGGAGGTGGTGAAGATGTCCAGGAAGAAGAGAAAAGGGGAGAAGAAGAAGATGAGGGAGAGCCTCCAGTAGACGGAGATCTGCAGCGGAGACATCTGGTCCTCTCAGGTGAGACAGAGACCTGTCTGATTCTTCTCTGGAGCTCCTGCAGGAACAGACGCTCTGGAGTGTAGAGGAGCGCTTCAGGAGCTCCACATTTTGTTTACGGCGATGTCAGAGGTCCAAGTCCGCACAGGTCTGAGTGTGTGTGAGAGAGTGTGTGTGAGAGAGTGTGTGCTGAACAGCTGCTGCTGTCACCAGGAATGTTGTTGACCCAACAGACAGACAGACGGACAGAAGCAGCACAGGGTTCACTTTAAGGTGAACTTTGGTCCGCCAGCATTCTTTTCCACGCCTCTTTGACCATATAAGGACAGGAGGGAGGGGTGTTCCCTCAGTGTGGTGAAACAGCACCATCATGTGGTGTCATCAGGTACTACAGCTGCATTAGAAAGAGGGCACAGCCTGCCTTTAATTCCACCAAATATAAAACATGCAGCCAAAGAGGCTCGATTCAAAAAAATACACTGATTAAAAACCTGACAGGATGAAGAGAGGAGGATTAAGAGGAAAGAAAAGAAGGACGGATGAGTGGAGGAAAGAAAAACATCATCACAACGGGCTCAGGAGTAAACACATTTATTTCAACATTAAAAAGAAGCTTTACAGACTAAAAAATGACAGAAAGGTTAAAAAAGTCCTGAAAGGGATGAAAGCTGCTCCGAGGCTCAGAGTGAGCTCGAGTTGGTGCCCAGAAAGAGGAAGACGAAGGGTTAATCACCACCAACGATTCCGCTGGTTTTTATTCGGACGAGTCAGTTAAACGTCTTTGTGCTCCTCCTCCTGCATCCACAGGTTAGAACATCACCTGTACATTTCCCATCAGGCTTTGCTGGAAGATCGCTGAATCTCACCCACCACTGTGGACACGGCTGAGAGCGGCGTGGAGTAAGTGGACGCCATGTTCTGCAGACCTGCCATCAGACAACGCCAGCTGAACCGCAGCGCCTTCCCGACGTTCTGCAAGACAAGACACAGGGATTAAAAACCCACAGGTCAGTGAGACTGGACTCAGGGATTATAAACCCACAGGTGAGTCTTTGATCGGAGTGTTATTCCTCCGTGGCGTGGACCTCACAGGTGAAGTCATGTGTGTCTGTTTATCAGCGGCGTGTTGGGGTCAAAGGTCAGCCTGAGCTGCTGAGTCAGTCTTTAAACTCTGAGCCCTTCAGTCGAACTGCTGGTTAGTAACGGCGTCCTACCTTCCTGTACTTCTTGTACTTCTGCTTCTTCTTCCTCTTCTTCTCCTCCTTCCTCCTCCTCCTCTCCTCCTGTGTCTCCTGTCTCTCCTCCTCCTCCTCCTCCTCTTCGATCAGAGGCTCGTATCGATCCGGCAGGATGGCGAAGAACACTTCTTTGGAGGTTTTCTGATGTTTCTTGCTGACTGAAGGAACCGCGTCCTCCTGCTTCTCCTGTCCTCCCATCCCTCGCTCCTCCTCGTCCGTCTTTCTTCTGTTCCTCCTCAGACCTCCTGGCTTCTTGCAGGAGGACCTTTGGAGCGAGGAGGAGTCAAACTTTATGAGTAGCCTGAAGCCGGTTTCAGACTCAGGAAGCTCTCTGAGCTCTGGATCAGGAGAAGAATGTGGAGCGCTGGAGCTGCTGGCTCCTCACGTCTGACTCACCTGAGAGCTGCAGTCTGGTTCTCACCTCATGTTTCCCTCTGCTGTTTGTTTTCTGCAGAATAAACAGCAAAGCTGGAGCACCGACATGCCGAGTCAACAGAGGAGAACCAGAAAAACAGGGGGGGCTGGGGGGGGGGGGGGGGGGGGGGCTCTCTGGCATGTTGCTCCTCTTTTTATACAGCTCACGGTTTGTTCAGTGTGTTAGCTCACTCACTGTGGGGGGGGAGAACAACATACCTGAGCTTTGATCAGGTCTGAGCTCTAACACGGAGACAGGAAACTGCTCTCTGCGTGGTTTTCAAAATAAAACTTTTATTGTCTTTAAACATCTCAAACACTTCAGACGGGGAAGTTCCCCCACACCATGAAACATTTTCCCCCAAGTGTGTGCGAGTCTGCTGGTCACAGTGCATCATGGGATCTCTGTGACCTTTGACCCTGCAGAAACACAAACACAGAGAAACAAACAGAGAAACACACAGAGAGAGAGAGAGAGAGAGAGAGAGAGAGAGAGAGAGAGAGAGAAACACACGCTGTCAGTTAAGGAATCAGTTTGTTCAGAAACCTGTCGGCTCTGTGAGGGTGTGTGTGTGTGTGTGTGTGTGTGTGTGTGTGTGTGTGTGCTCTCAGGATGTGGTCACATGCTCTTCCTCTCAGGTGCTCAACAACAGAAAAGAAATAAAAATGAAAAAGAGAATTAAATTTCTTCTTATAATAATAATAATAATAATAATAATAATAATAATGGAGAACAATCCGGGTTTTTTGAGGTTTTTGTGTCATTTTTTAAATCTTTATGAGCTCAGAGGTTTTTTTTCCTGTTCCCTTTCCGAACACGTGACTGAACACCTTTACGTGAGCAATCATTTACCGTTATGACATCGGAACCTTTGTCCAGCAGACCGTTTTACAGAACGGTATCTTTTCTAAGATGGACCGAGGTCAGAGGAAGGTCTGAACACCTTCAGAATAAAAGCACAGGGCTGTCTGTGAACCCCCTGAAGGCTGAATACAGACCAGCTGTCAGTGTCAGAACAGGTCTGAAGGGATCACTCACTGCTTCATGGAGCCGGAACATGAGGCCTCTTCACGTCTGATGATTTTAACAATGACAGACTCTTCACCTCCAGTGTGTAGGGGATGAGCGCTCTTATTCTGAAAACCTAAAGCGGAAGTTGTGTGCTGTGCATGTGAAGCCGGTCCGCCTGCTCTCTGAGGTCAGCACGAGACTTTTGTTCTTCCCTTTAATCTGAATCTGCGCTTCAAACGCTCTGAAGGACGAGAGCTGCTCATCAGCAGCAGCTGGAGGAGGAGTTTAAGCTAATGCTAATGCTACAAACACAGGTGAGTTCACCTGCAGGACTGTTGGAGGAGGAGTTTAAGCTAATGCTAAAGCTACAAACAGGTGTGTTCACCTGCAGGACTGTTGGAGGAGGAGTTTAAGCTAATGCTAATGCTACAAACACAGGTGAGTTCACCTGCAGGACTCCTCAGTTCTAGGGGAGACTCTGAACAGGTTCAGTTTCCCCTTAAAGCTCCTCTCAGGAGATTTTAGCTGCTTGAGGTTTCAAGTTTTCACCTTTTCATCAGGTGTGTGTGTGTGTGTGTGTGTGTGTGTGTGTGTGTGTGTGTGTGTGTGTGTGTGCGTGCGTGCGTGCGTCATGGTTTAGGTTTTATCGATGCTGAGGTGACGCCGTGACACAGCCGCCATGCTGTCTCACATCAAAAGGACCTGGTCTCTCTCAAGAGGCTGCTCGGCCGTCTGCAGGATTCAAACCAGCAACCCTGCAGCTCGCAGCTTCATGGGCTCTGCTGAAGGCAGGGGGCTGGTCCTCTGCTCACAGTCCACGGACGTGTTCCAGAACCTGGCCCTGGAGGACTGGATTGACGCTCACGTGGACCTGCAGCAGCGCAGCATCCTGCTGCTGTGGAGGAACCAGCCGGCTGTGGTCATCGGACGCCACCAGAACCCGTGGACTGAGTGCAACCTGCCCGTCATGAGGAGGGCGGGGATATCTCTGGCTCGCAGGCGTAGTGGCGGGGGCGCCGTCTACCACGACCTGGGAAACCTGAACTTAACGTTCTTCACCTCTAAGAAAGGATACGACCGGCAGAGGAACCTGAAGGTCGTCACAGGCGCTCTGAGGAGGATCAGACCGGAGCTAAACGTCCAGGCCACAGAAAGATTTGACATCTTACTGAACGGACACCTGAAGATCTCAGGTGAGGGGAGGAGTCTGGTTGTTCAGCTGAATCTGTGTGTCATGGTGTGTTTGTGTCCTTTTATTTAGTCGACGTTCACGTCGTTTATGTTCTCAGGCAGCGCGTCCAGGCTGAGCAGGAAGTCGTCCTACCATCACTGCACCCTGCTTCACTCGGCGGACCGCTCCGCCCTCTCAGCCGTGCTCCGCCCCTCCTGTCCCGGGATCCTGAGCAATGCAACGCCCAGCGTCCCTTCACCTGTCACCAACCTGTTTGACCACACCCCCTCGCTGCAGTGGGAGGAGCTGCTGGAAGCACTGACGCACCAGTATAACACAGGTACTCTACTGGAGACTTCAACAGAAGCTTTAACTGTTGAGTGGTGAACGGCGCCCTCTGCTGGGGGCGGGCAGACTAACCACAGCAGAGAGAAGCTGTGAAGGGTTCATTTGTTGTTTTCTGTCCTCTTTTCTCATGTCAGGGTTTGTTTTTGTGTTTTTGATGCTTAGAGTTTGGCTTCAGCGCTGCAGCGACCTCTGTTGACCCCACTGACGAGGCTGCGTTTCCTGGTCTGGGCAGGATGGAGGCGGAGCTTCACAGTTGGGATTGGACGTTTGGTAAGACACCAAAATTTACCCTTCAGACTGTCCTGGACCTGACGGACAGTCAGTCGCACACTCACAGCTCCGCCAGGCTGCACATGGGGATAAAAAACGGAGTGATAGAGAGCTGCGAGCTGGACGTTCCTGCAGACTGGCTTCCTCAGCAGCTGATTGGTGAGCTGAGCGGCGTGCTGGTGGGGGAGAGGTTCTGTGGTCATCGAGCAGCTGCAGCAGTTACTGTGCTGCTGCGATCTGAGAGCGGCGAGCTGCAGGAGCGACTGATTAACCTGTGTGATGCTGTGGTGACTGCAATGGGCTGAAAACTGAAACCCATCATGAGGAGGTCTAAAACTGCCCCCCCTGGAGGCTGACAGAGGGACCAGCAGGGACTCTATACACGAACTTGTCCTTTAAGTGGTGCAGGAGAAGACGTGGTTAATAAAAGTGTTACCATTTACAGTTTGTCACTTGTGAATATTATTTACTGAATCATGAAGAAGGATCCGTTTGTTCTGTTTTAGACGAACAACCAGGTCATGATTATTTCAGATTATTCAGGAATCATTTAAGGTCAAAACTTTTCACTGCCTTTATTTATTGTTCAAGTATTTTAATGGTTTTCCTGTTTGTGGGTCAGCAACGTAATCAGAGTACGCACAGGTCACGTAGCGTAACGCATGCGCAGAGTGCTTCAGCAAACGGAGGAGAGAAGAACAGAGAGGTGTTACTCTGCTGTTATTACCTCGAACCAGTTTCAGCTTCACTGAGGTTAATGTAACGGTAAGAAAAAGAAGAGCTAAAGCATCTTTATAAACAGAAATATACAATAAAAAATAAATAAAATATAGGAATTCGTAGTTATAAATAATTGTTGGTTTGTGTAAAATCTGATTTTTAATTACATGGTCAAATATGATCATATCCTACAACTAACAAATCGCGAAACACATATTAGATTTTGTTTTTTGATTACTTCGACCACAGGGTTTATAGTTATCCGGAAGTATTGTTTATGGTCTGGTGTGTTTTTTATGGAAACTGTGAGGAAAACGCCTCAGAGTGAGTCGTCAGCCTGAGTTGTACGATAAGCGATCTTCGCCTAATGAGAGCCGTCGTGTGTGTCGGCTAACGGAGAGAAGCTCAGCGGCAGGATGGGGAAAAAACAGAAGAAAACAGGGGAGGACAGGTAAAGAAACACAACGTACTGACACATGTCACCTGTCCACTGTGACACCTGAGGAGAGCGAGCTGAACGGCCTCGTTCACAGGTGAAAACAGGCCCGTTATGTGGCTGCTGATACTGTTAGCTCAGCGGCTAGTTGAAATGCTAACCACGCGTCAATTACAGTGTGTGTGTGCAGGTGTGAGTGTGTGTGTGCAGGTGAGAGTTTAAACAGCCTAAAAATGGCATAAGATGAATTACACAACCAGCAGGCAGGCCGACACGAGCTTACCTGGGCTCACCTGGCCTGTTAGCATTTCTTTGGTGTCGGTTTGTCGATGTTAGCTTCTGAAACTAGCCTCGTTAGCGAGCTTAGCCGGAGCTTTAAATGAGCCGGCTGCTAACTGCTAACAGGCTGACTTTAACTTCTCATTGGGGTCCAGTTTATTCTCTGACAGTCAGTGAAACACGGACAGAGCTGCCACAGTGAGGGCTCTGTCTGTGTGTGCTAACATGCTAACAGAGAGCCAGAGGCACAGGTGTGAGAGAGGGCAGCTAGCTGCTAACTGTTAGCCCTGTTAGCTCCCGACCTGTTAATATGACAGCTAACGTCTCAGGGTTGATGCAATGCTGGGTAAACTACCAGCTGCTGACCACATGTTCTGTTCCACACTCACACACCTGAGCCAGTGCAGAGACAGGTACAAGTAGAGTCAGTGTAAGCAGGTGTAAACACAAGCATCACCTGACATGCTGGGAACACAGGTGTTAGATGAAAACAGAGCTCATGAAGGTTATTCAGACAGAAAGCGTCTGAGAGTTCAGCCACAGGGTCAGCTGTTCACAGATCAGCTCGCTGTGTGTCAGGGGGATGATGGGAAATAAAAGGTTGTGAAGGAAGTGGCGACTCGGCAGCTTTTTGTCTGTTGTTCTGACAGAGAGAGGGAGAGAGAGAGGGGGCTGTCTATTCTGCTGATGTCTCTCTACCTCAGTGTGCGGTCACGTGTAGCAGCCCGTCAAGTCCTGAGCTTTGATTTGTGCTCTTCATCTTTTTTCCTTCAGCGCCAAAGACGATGGCATCGACATTGACGCCCTCGCGGCTGAGATCGAAGGAGCTGGAGCCTCCAAGGAGCCAAAAGGGAAGAAGAAGAAGAAAGGAGCCAAAAAGGATGACTATGAGTACGACGCCAGACGCCCGTCTCCTCCTCCTCATCTCTTCTTCACTGATATGCCACATGGTGTGTTTTTATCTTTAATCTTTGTACCTCTGGTTCTCCTCCTGCAGCGAGGACGACATCTTGAAGGAGTTGGAGGAGTTGTCTTTGGAGACTCAAGGAGGGAAGGCAAAGGTAAACACACCTGAGTGTTTCCAGTGTGTAACTCTTACACTCAAACTCTGTCTTCAAAGCCTGTTTTATTTTGCAGAAACCAGACACCACAGAAGAAGTGGAGACGTACGAGCCTCCCAAAGAGAAGAAGAAGACCAGGAAGGGAAAGAAGGGCGGAGCAAGCCCTGAGGATGAGGAGGGGGATGAAGCCGAAGGTCAGGTCCTTGCTGAGAAAAACGGGGAGCAGAAAGAGAGGAAGAAGGTGAGACGTTCAAACCTTCTGTGATTTTAATCACTGAGTAACTTTTGTCCCTCCTGACTCACCGTACCGCTCCGTTCTCTCTCAGACGCCTCCTCCTGCTCCTCCCTCTGACTCCGATGACGAGAGCGGCTCCCGTTCTCGCAAGACCAAAGGAAAGAAAGGAGGCAAGAAGGCGGCAGGGTCAGATGAAGAGGAGGACAGAGACGAGGATGAAGGTGTGAAGAAAGGAGGAGGAGGAGGAGAGAAGGAAGAGGAGTCAGAGGACGATGAGGAGTTCACCTCCAGGAGGGACAAGAAAAAAAAGAACAAAGGCAAAGCAGCCAAGGTGGAGAGCGAGGACGAGGACGAGCAGGAAGATGACGAGGGAGGAGGCTACAAGATGAAGACGGCGGCTCAGAAGAAGGCGGAGAAGAAGGAGAGAGATAAGAAGAAGAAAGAGGAGGAGAGGATGAAGAAGAAGCTGAAGGAGAAGGAGAAGGACGGCTCAGTGGAGCCAAAGAAAGAGCCGGAAACAAAGACGACAGAACCTGTGACCCCTCAGACCGCTCCGCCTGTCACAGTGACGGAGGATCAGGAAGGGGCGGAGCCAGCCGCAGAGGGTAAGATGTCAGAAATGATGTCACTCGTTGTTCACGTTCTCCTTTTGTTGCTTCATTTTGTCTTTTTCTCCTGCAGAGGAGGGCGATGGCGACAAGAAGAAGAAAGACAAGAAGAAGAAGAAGGGAGAGGAGAAGGAGAAGGAGAAGAAGAAGGGACCCAGCAAGGCCACGGTCAAGGCCATGCAGGAGGCTCTGGCTAAGATGAAGGAGGTGAGAGGCACTGTGGGAAATGTAGTCCTACTGCAGATATGAGGGAGGCAGTTTGATGTTTGAAAGTGGTGTTCTCTGTTTGTAGGAGGAGGAGCGAATCAAGAGGGAGGAGGAGGAGCGTCTGAAGAGGCTGGAGGAGCTGGAGAAGCAGAGGGAGGAACAGGTAAAACACCTCCACCTGTTTTAGTTCCTGCTTCCTGCGTCCGTCTCCTCTGTGACCTCTGACCCCTCCCATCTGTCCTGTCAGGAGCGTCTGGAGCAGGAGCGCAAAGAGAAGAAGAAGCAGAAGGAGAAGGAGAGGAAGGAGCGTCTGAAGAAGGAGGGAAAGCTGCTGACGAAAGCTCAGAGGGAGGCCCGAGCTCGGGCCGAGGCCACGCTGAAGCTGCTGCAGGCTCAGGGTGAGACCGCTGTGACGTCAGGGACCAATCAGCCAATCACAGGAGGCCTTTGCTCTCTGACGTCCTGACTGAAACTTTGTCCTTCTGCAGGTGTTGAGGTGCCGTCCAAAGACTCGATGCCAAAGAAGAAGCCGGTTTACGGAGACAAGAGGAAGAAGAAGCCCAACGCTCCCACACCTGAAGGTACCAGCGGCTGACAGGAGGGCTCACTCTGACACAGGTGTGAAAAACCCTTTTCTCACCGAGCTTCTCACTTTTCCTTCTTCGCCACAGAAACTTCAGAGGTGACGTCTCCCACGTCGGAGACCCCGGAGCCTGTTTCCATGGAGACGGAGGCTGTGAGGCCGGCTGCAGAGCCAGGTGAGTGAGAGGGGATGGGTAGAAACAGAGCGATGGAGGAGGAGGAGGTTTCTTCATGATGAAGACGTCTGATTCTTCATGCAGAGGTGAAGCCGGAAGCTGCTGTGGATGACTGGGAGGCCATCGCCACTGATGAAGAGAAAGGTCAGACAACCACTGCTCCCTCTCTCTCTCTCTCTCTCTCTCTCTCTCTCTCTCTCTCTCTCTCTCTCTCTCATTCACATTCACGTCTTTGAACTGTTTTTGTGTCAGAGCTGAAAAAAGTCCACATCGAGGTGAAAGAAGACAAAGCTGCTCCTCCTCAGCCGACAGGCAGCGAAGAGGAGGAGGAGGAGGAGGAGGAAGACGAGGAAGAGGAGGAAGACGAGGAGGAGGATGACGATGAGGATGAGGAGAGTGAAGAGGAGGTGGAGAAAGAGAAGGAGGTTCCAGTGGTGAGTCAGACGAAGAAGAAGCCAGCAAAGGAGAGCGAGGAGGAGAGCAGCGACAGCGACGACGACAGGACGAAGGAGGAGCGGCTGTACGACAAAGCAAAGAGGAGGATAGAGGTGAGAGAGGAGGACGAGGAGGAGGAGGAGGAGTGAAAGCTCTCCTCTTTTTACCAACCCAAACTGAACTCTGTGCGTGTGTGTGTGTAAAACAGAAACGGCGAGCAGAGAACCTGAAGAACATCGATCTGGACACTCTGAGAGCGCCGGTGGTCTGCGTGCTCGGACACGTGGACACGGGGAAGACAAAGATCCTCGACAAGGTGACGACACTCACTCCTGATCGCTTTCTCTGACTGATGCAGCATCTCTGTGTGTGTGTGTGCTGTTTAATGCTCACGTTGTGTGTATGTGTGTTTTCTGTGTTGTGCAGCTGAGACACACTCATGTTCAGGACGGAGAGGCCGGAGGAATCACTCAACAGATCGGAGCCACAAACGTCCCCAGAGAGACCATCGAGGAGCAGACCAAGATGGTTAAAAATGTACGACACACACACACACACACACACACACACACACACAGAGTGTTTGTTCGGGGTTGTGTTTAACTCTTTCATCAAATCTTTGTTCAGTTTGAAAAAGAAAACTTAAAGATCCCCGGCATGCTGATCATTGACACACCAGGACACGAGTCCTTCAGGTAACACACACACACACACACACACACACACACACACACACACACACACCGTACATGGCTCAGGCCTAACCGCTGAGCTGCTGGCTGTGTTTGCTGGTTCTGCAGTAACCTGAGGAACAGAGGCAGCTCTCTGTGTGACATCGCCATCCTGGTGGTCGACATCATGCACGGCCTGGAGCCTCAGACGCTGGAGTCCATCAACCTGCTGAAGGAGAAGAAGTGTCCCTTCATCGTGGCCCTCAACAAGGTCTGGCCCTCCTCCTCCTCCTCCTCCTCTTCCTCCTCCTCCTCCTCTTCTTCTCCTGTTTCCTGACGGCGGTGTCGTCTCTCTTCCTCAGATCGATCGTCTGTACGACTGGAAGAAGAGTCCGGACACCGACGTGGTGTCCACGCTGAAGAAGCAGAAGAAGAACACGAAAGATGAGTTTGATGAGCGAGCCAAAGCCGTCATCGTGGAGTTCGCTCAGCAGGTGATTACATCATCCCTTTTCCACCAATCACAGCGGGTCTTTGAGTGGTCCTCATGTGAACTGAATCTGAGCGTCTCTTCCTCAGGGTCTGAACGCCGCCCTGTTCTACGAGAATAAAGATCCTCGCACCTTCGTGTCGCTGGTTCCCACCTCCGCCCACAGCGGCGACGGGATGGGAAACCTCATCGCCCTGTTGGTGGAGCTGACCCAGACCATGTTAGCACGCCGGTTAGCACACTGTGACGAGCTGCGAGCTCAGGTCATGGAGGTAAGACGGCGTTATTCTCTGTCGGCGCTCCGTCGGTGTCCCGCTCCGCGTTGTGCTGACGGTCACCTGTCGGTCTCTGTGCTCAGGTGAAAGCCTTACCTGGGATGGGGACTACGATAGACGTCATCCTGATCAACGGCCGGCTGCAGGAGGGAGACACCATCATCGTCCCGGGGGTGGAGGGCCCGATCGTGACGCAGATCAGAGGGCTGCTGCTGCCGCCGCCCCTGAAGGAGCTCCGGGTCAAGGTGAGCAGGCACTCACCTGAGCTGAGTCCAGACTCCGAGTCTGTGGAGCTCTGAAGGGGAACGGGTCTGTCAGTGAGGGATGTGTTGATCTCCACAGAGCCAGTACGAGAAGCACAAAGAGGTGTCCACGTCTCAGGGGGTGAAGATTCTGGGCAAAGACCTGGAGAAGACGCTGGCAGGGCTCCCTCTGCTGGTGGCACACCGGGACGACGAGATCCCTGTGCTGAGGGTAAAACACACACACTCACACACACACACACACACACACCTGTACCTGGTCTGTCAGGCCCCCGTGTCACTGACTGGTTCTGGTTTTCAGGATGACCTGATACGAGAACTCAAACAGACTCTGAGCTCCATCAAACTGGAGGAGAAAGGCGTCTACGTCCAGGCGTCCACGCTGGGATCTCTGGAGGCTCTGCTCGAGTTCCTGCGGACCTCCAAAGTCCCGGTGAGTACCCGTCTGGCTCTCAGTCCACCTGTCTGTGTTTGCTGCTCTCAGGGGAGCTGACCTTTGACCTCTGTGTGTTTCTCTGCAGTACGCAGGTATTAACATCGGTCCGGTTCATAAGAAGGACGTCATGAAGGCGTCGACGATGCTGGAGCACGACCCTCAGTACGTCTCCGCCACGGCGGCACTTTTTAAAGAGCAGTTAGCGTCATTCAGTCTTTAGATGAAGAGATCTGAGAGGAGCGACAGCTGACTCTGACCTGGTCTGTGTGCAGGTACGCAGTGATCCTGGCGTTTGACGTGAAGGTGGAGAGAGAGAGTCAGGAGATGGCCGACAGCCTCGGCGTTCGGATCTTCTCGGCTGAAATCATCTACCATCTGTTCGACGCGTTCACCAAGTACAGAGAGGACTACAAGAAGGCCAAACAGGACGAGTTCAAGTAGGAGACGTCCTCTGATCAGCGCGTGTGTGTGTGTGTGTTTCTGTCAGGATGTGTGTGTGAAACTAAAGCTTCTC
Source organism: Labroides dimidiatus (assembly GCA_030710495.1). Classification (NCBI taxonomy): domain Eukaryota; kingdom Metazoa; phylum Chordata; class Actinopteri; order Labriformes; family Labridae; genus Labroides; species Labroides dimidiatus. Next base: position 342,404 of record CM061166.1, on the reverse strand, counting down.
CTCTCCGCGTGTTACAGACACATCGCCGTGTTCCCCGTCAAGCTGCGAGTTCTTCCTCAGTTCATCTTCAACTCCAGAGATCCCATCGTCATGGGCGTGTCCATCGATGCTGGAGTCCTGCGCCAGGGAACGCCGCTCTGCGTCCCCAGCAAAGGGGTGAGTGGCTCTCTGAGCGTGTGTGTGTGTGTGTGTGTGTGTGTGTTTAAAGGTTTGTCAGAAACCGGCGTGGCTCATCTTCTCCTCCTCCGGCTCCTTTCAGTTCGTGGACATCGGCGTGGTCACCAGCATCGAGATGAACCATAAATCTGTGGACAGCGCCAAGAAAGGGCAGGAGGTCTGCATCAAGATCGAACCCATCCCCGGAGAGTCGCCCAAAATGTACGGCCGCCATTTTGAAGCCACCGACATCATCGTCAGCAAGGTAAGAAGAGGAGCAGGTGGAGGGAAACCTCAAGAGTGGAGGTTCAGGCTGCTCGTCTCTCTGCAGCTGCTCCAAACATCTAAAGACCCGAAACAAAGAGCAGGTGATCCATACAGCATCACCTGCTCTGAGGTCTGGCCTTGGGGTCTGGCCTCGGGGTCTGGCCTCGGGGTCTGGCCTCAGGGTCATAGAGGTGAAGAAGTCCAGCTTCAGGTTTAAAGTCTTGAGTTTTGAGGTCCAGGTTTTAGCAGATTATTTGATCTGAGGATCACTGGAGTTTATCCTTCTGATGAGAATCCCATGAGTAATGTGAGGACCTGGGTCAGCTCTAGAGTCCTGATCCGGTTTTACCGGGACTCATTGAGCCTCAGGTCTCAGGAAGCGTCTCCCTGCTTTGGCTAAACGCTGGTTTCTCCTCTCAGATCACTCGGGCATCCATCGACGCTCTGAAGAACTGGTTCAGAGACGAGATGCAGAAACCGGACTGGCAGCTCATCATGGAGCTGAAGAAGACCTTCGAGATCATCTGAGGGACCTGACGCGCACTCACACACTCACACACACACACACACACTCACACACACACACTCACACACACACACTTCCTCCCTCAGCAGACGAAGGAGGAAAGAGTGATGAAAAAATGTAACTGAAAAAAGAAGTGAAAGTGTTTTTCTGTGAGAAACGAACTGTTTTTTCCACTGTTGTTAACAGTGATAGTTTAGACCACACACACACACACACACACACACACACACACACAGAGTATTCCAACGTGCCTGTTCTTCAGCATCAACGTTGTTACTTTCTTCTTCTCTGCTCTGATTTGTGGCTGCTGCTTCGTGTCCCAGGCTCCGCCCTCTTCCTCCCTGACTGAGGTGAACGAGCTTAACGAGGCCACCCAGGTGCATTGTGGGATTGTATTTTGCAGCACCAGGAGTCGGAGCATTGTTTTGTTCTTGAAACACCAAATCAAAAGCGCAGCCGTCGGTGGCGTTGACTTGAGAGACTTTAATGAGCCGACTCGGCGATGCGGTTTATCGGCCACGTTGGACGGCGCCGGGCGAAGGTTTAAGTGACGGAGGCGATGACCTCTGAGAGATTTTAAACCGTTTCTGCTGCATCTGTTGGTGTAATAAATTGCCATGGTTCTGATCAAATGTGCAGAGTTTTTATTTCACTTTTGTTGGGGCACAAAAAGCGTCTCAGCGAACCTTTAATCTGAAGCTGTGTGGTTGCTTCTGTCTTTGTTGTTGTTGAATGTTTTTATTTCAAATGTTTGAGCATCCAAAACATCCTTTCTGTGTGTCTGACTCAAAAAAAATCTCCCTGAACGTTGATCCTGGTCTTCAGGTTTACTTGTGTGGAATAAGTCATCGGACAGACGCAGAGATGATAAAAATGTTTAATTTCATTAAAAACCAGCTCAGATTAAATTCAGACGTCTTCAGACATGAAACACTCGACACGATCCATCTACAGAGCTACAAACAGACCTGAAACCATCGACTCACACAACAGTACAAAGAAATAAATAACAGGCAGCTCCATGAGGGCCGTCAGACCGGGGCCGGGATGAAGTGTCCGTGCAGGTCCATGTGGACGCTGGCCGGGATCGTGGCCCTCGCAACCTCCTCCATGGTTTTGGCGTTGAGGACGAGCATGAACGGAGAGATTTTGGGATCCGGGGAGATAACGGACGATAGGATCAGTCCTGAAAAAGGAGAAGCAAACAGTCAGAGAACGGGTTTCTCAGAGTAAGACGACTTCCTGTTCATGTGACGCCATCTCTCACCATCATCCTCTTCAACCGCCCCCGGGGACGCCACGAACACGGGTTCTGAGGGGAAGCAGTTCTCCTGCTGCCACAGAAGGTGTGTCCGCGTGAGGATGTCAACCTTAGCGAGCTGTTGGTCAGAACAGAGAACTTCTTTGAGACAAACCACAAACTGATTCTCTGGACGATCTGAGACGTCTGTGCGCTTCACGTTCTGACTGTGTGACATGTTGCGGTCATGTGACGTGTCTCAGGTCTCTCACCTTGTTGGGATGAGGAGAATACTCCACCCTCGAGCCGTAGAAGTATCTGTAGCTGCGAGCGTTGAACTTGTAGTTGATCCCAGGGAGCTCCAGTCCTGAGGAGGACTCAGAGACGTAAGCTGAGGAGTAAACACCGTCTGACCTGAAGGGTCCACCATGATGGAAACTCACCTTCAAACAGGGTGTCCGGCTGGCAGTAGACCGAGCCGTCCTCCTGGATCTGGACCTGAGCCGTGGTGTCTTTCAGAGTCACTAGGTTTGTCCTTTGGGGGGAATCCTGAAACCCACACAGACAAACTCTTCAGACGGAGTCTGAGGGAGTTTCACACCTGACGAACCGACGTGATACCGTCATCATCTGCGTGTCTTCATAGTTTACATCGACGGCCGTCTGACGTCAACATGTTGAGCGAGCAAAACCATGAATATAATTGCCACACCAGCTTTCATATTGTTGATGTTTTTATACCACCAACAGAGACGACTAATGAGGTAAATAATTAGACGACAACTTTATCGTTTCAGGAAAGAAGGAGAAAGAGTGTAAATCTGGTACGAAGGTCAGAACCTTTCAAAATAATGCTTTCAAACTGGGCATGAACCAGACCGTGGTCCCGTTTGGTCCGGACCGAGATCCAGGGGAGGTTTCACACCAATCATTTTGGTTTGGGATCAAACAGAAAAGTCCGAAAGTCCGAACCAAACGATGTTGGTGTGAAAGCCCCTCAAAGAAAGGGGACGGAGAGTTTGACCTGAGGCGTACCCGCTGGATGTTGAGCGGCAGAACGAAGCGCTTGCAGATCGGCGGGCTGAAGGTTTTGTTGGTCTCGGTAAAGGTCTCGCCCTCTCGCCTCATGTTCTCCATGTAGAACATGTCGTACAGGTTGCTGTCTTTGTAGGAGATGAGGTCAAACACCACATGACCGTCGTCTTCATACGCATTGATGTGGTGGAAGGTCACTAAAGCGTCAGCGTAGTACCGAGTGGACACGGCCTTCCCGGTCTTTCTGTTGATGACGTGGAACAGAGTCTGTGGAGGAAACACAAAGTTAGACGCCCACCTTTCCCTCCTCTCGGCCTGCGACGGAGGAAAGTGAGAGACTTACGGTGTCGTCCTTGTCGTACTTGAGGCAGCTCCCCCAGTTGACCCCTCTGAAGTAGGCCGTGGCCAGTCTCAGGATGTCCAGTTTGAAGGGCTGCTCCACGAACACGATGTAGTTCTCAGTCATCCCGAAACTGTGGAAGTAGCTCGGGAACAGAGTGGATCGAAAGGGGATCGAGCAGACCTGCTGGGCTTTCCTCAGCGCCGGCTTCTTAGGCTCTTTATCTGAAACAAACGACTCAGTCATGTCAGGGTTCAAAGGTCTAATCAGGAACCAGGTGTCGGGATTTCCTTCCATCCTGTAAAAACACCTCGCTCTAATGAAGATAAGACAGAGTGACAGTCTCTGAGGACACGGGGACGTTATCAGGGCTGCTTCAGGTCAGTTTGACCCGTCAGGTGCAGTGACATAAATCAGAGTCCTATTCAGGTTATCTGTGACGGAGAGACCGACTCCTCCCACACGTACCTGAAGCATCAGCTGGCACCTTGAAGATGACGTACTTTGGCCGTCCAAAACTCATGATGGCAGTGCCCATGTTGTAGGTGTTTCCTTCAGCGTCGTAGTGTGGGTGAGCCGTGGCCAGGTTCAGGGCCAGGTGGTTCCTGTAGTTGATCTGGATTTTGGCAGGGAAAGAGGATGAGTCCGAGGGACTAACGGCTCCCCTGTGGCCCCTCTGTGGCTCTGCTGATGTGGATGCAGACTAACTCACCCTGCCTACAGTGTCCAGGGTCTCAGGATCGATCTGGTTGATGTAGTTGATCTCAGAGGAGGCGTAGTAGTCCTGGCCATAGCGGATGATGTTGATCAGGTTGTTGTCGGTGAAGTCAGGGATGACGTTAGAGAGGTGTGTGAAGGCCCTGAAGAGCGCAGAGGGAAAGCAGAGCCTCGGGTCAACACGTATAAACACGTATAAACACGTCAACACGTCTGTACTGTTCCCAGAGTGAGACCGGATGCTTGGGGGGGGCAGAGGCAGACTTTGATCTCTGCTCCTCTTAAATCCTACCTGGAGAATATGTTCTTGCAGGGGTCAGGGTAGCACATTGTCCCAAACTCAGAGACCACAATCCTGTCGGCCTTCATGTTCCTCTTGAAGGTGTCACTCCTCAGGAACTTGCTACGGTAGGAGACTTCCCCTGAAACAGAACCACAGCTGTAAACACCTGCAGCAGGTCCCTGATCTTTCCTGAGGACTTGAGAGACCTGAGACCAGCGTGGAGACTCACCGTCCCTGAAGGTGAAGCTGTGGATGAGGGACATGCCGTCAAACCAGTGGTTGTACTCGGAGTCACCCACGGAGAAGAGTCCAGGTCCGTTCCTGAGCAGAGTGCCCTGCAGCCAGGACGGGATGGAGCCTGCAGGTCAAAGGTCACACCTTCAATCAAAGGACGACGTAACTCAGCTACAGTCTGAGAAATCACTTCGAAACAGTTTGAAGATTTTAACTTGGACTCCTCCAGACGCTGGCTCATGATGAAAACGTGGCTTCGGTCTTTGAATCGTTTTAAACTCGTGTTTTCTCCTCCTCAAATGTTTCTCTGCTCGCTGAAACTTTAAACCAGCTGAAGAAACACCTGAGACTCACCTGTGACCTGAGCTCTCACCGGCTCTGGAGTCTCTGCGCCATTTTTCCCAAAGACTTGACCCAAAGATGCCATCTCTCTGTTCGATGTTTGCTGCACGCTGCAGCGACTGAACACACACACTGCACACACACTCCTCCTCCTCCTGCAGCTGATCTTAAGTAGCCTCCGTGTGTCGACGTGCTGATCTCCACAGTCAGAAAACCTAACTTGCGGTTTATGTAACCTCCTTTCTGTGGACTTTAATCTGCTTTTCACTAAAATGAGGTGAAGTGGGATCGTTTGTTGACCTCTGACCTCGTCACATGATCTCAGAAATCAGCAGCAAGCGTTTCCAGATAACACTGAAAGAAAACATCCGCTCCGATCTGAGAAGCTCTGTGAAAAGTTCGCCTGCAGAGAGAAACGTTGATGTGTTTAAATTCCTCCTCCTCAGCAGAAACCTCTCCTGTCCTGACTGTGTTTTGAAAGTGAGTTCTGTACGTTCAGATAACTTTGCTCCCTGTGAGCGCTCTTAATTTGAAGGGCAGTGAGTCAGATCTAATCAGTGATAATCTGTGAAGCGATAAGAGCAGTTAGGAAACACTCTATCAATTAGAGGTGTGATAAAGTGTGATAACATGCATCGCTCCTTTATTTACACACACAGACGCGTTTCAGCTCCTGTGCTTCTTCCAGGCTGAGGGTTAGCTTCTTCCACACCTCATGAGACGTGTTCAGACCATGGGGTTGAAATCTGACTGAATTATCTTCATGTGGAAGCTCATCTCTGTTGAACACCTGCTGTGAGATGTGTTGAATGGACTTTAGTCTCGTCCCTTATCTCAGTTTTTAAATTGGTTAAATCAGTTGGCAGCTTTACAGCAGCGTTATCAGGATGTGACTCTGAGCAATGTCCCCTCACTCAGCTCTCTTTTATAACCTCACACAGATAATGGGACAAACCTTTGTGTTCTGAAGAGATGAGTCCAAACACAGACGGGCGAGAGTCCAGGACACGTCTCTGAGACCTTCATGTTCTGTTTCTCACAGGCTCAGAGTGAAGAGCAGAGGAGACGGTTTGGATGAAAAATGAAGTTTATTACAAACAACGACAGAGAGCTGTTAGCAGTCACGTAGCAGCTGTTAGTTCTGTACAAATAACACTGTTTGATTGGTTAGTTGAGTTTGCCAAACAAGGCGAGATCTCAAACAGCACCCTATGCCCTCCACTGTGCCCACCTTTCCAACCTTCACCTGTCAGTGTCGTGAACACCTTTCTACCTTCACCTGTAAGTGTAGTGCACACCTTTCCATCCTTCACCTGTAAGTGTAGTGCACACCTTTCCATCCTTCACCTGTCAGCGTAGTGCCTTGCTTTTTTGAGCTACGCCCTGCACCGTGCACCACCTCCAACCCAGGCCTCTTAACATGCTAGTTTATACTCCACCTTCACAAAGTTCACTTCACTGTATCCTGAACCCTTCGTAGTGCGCTTCACTGTATCCTGAACCCTTCGTAGTGTACTTCACTGTTTCCTGAACCCTTCGTAGTGCACTTCACTGTATCCTGAACCCTTCGTAGTGTACTTCACTGTATCCTGAACCCTTCGTAGTGTACTTCACTGTATCCTGAACCCTTCGTAGTGTACTTCACTGTATCTTGAACCCTTCGTAGTGCACTTCACTGTATCCTGAACCCTTCGCAGTGCACTTCACTGTATCTTGAACCCTTCGTAGTGCACTTCACTGTATCCTGAACCCTTCGTAGTGTACTTCACTGTATCCTGAACCCTTCATAGTGCACTTCACTGTATCTTGAACCCTTCGTAGTGCACTTCCCTGTATATTGAACCCTTCGTAGTGTACTTCACTGTATCCTGAACCCTTCGTAGTGTACTTCACTGTATCCTGAACCCTTCATAGTGCACTTCACTGTATCTTGAACCCTTCGTTGTGCACTTCCCTGTATATTGAACCCTTCGTAGTGTACTTCACTGTATCCTGAACCCTTCGTAGTGTACTTCACTGTATCCTGAACCCTTCGTAGTGCACTTCACTGTATCCTGAACCCTTCGTAGTGTACTTCACTGTATCCTGAACCCTTCATAGTGCACTTCACTGTATCTTGAACCCTTCGTAGTGCACTTCCCTGTATATTGAACCCTTCGTAGTGTACTTCACTGTATCCTGAACCCTTCGTAGTGCACTTCACTGTATCCTGAACCCTTCGTAGTGTACTTCACTGTATCCTGAACCCTTCATAGTGCACTTCACTGTATCTTGAACCCTTCGTAGTGCACTTCCCTGTATATTGAACCCTTCGTAGTGTACTTCACTGTATCCTGAACCCTTCGTAGTGTACTTCACTGTATCCTGAACCCTTCATAGTGCACTTCACTGTATCTTGAACCCTTCGTTGTGCACTTCCCTGTATATTGAACCCTTCGTAGTGTACTTCACTGTATCCTGAACCCTTCGTAGTGTACTTCACTGTATCTTGAACCCTTCGTAGTGCACTTCACTCCTTCATCTCGTCACAAAGTCTATACGTCCTTTGCACCCTTTGTAATGCACTGCAGTCTAGCTTTATCCTTCCTGTCCACTCTGAGTTTCATGTTGTGACTTTGATCATGTGACTTTGATCATGTGACTTTGATCATGTGATCTGATCATGTTTTTTAAAAATATTGGACCCCATAGACGTCACTTTTCTTAGTTTATACTCTCTTTAGCATTCCCAAACACAACACTGACATGTCAAAGACAGAATCCTTTTCCATTCCTGCACGGTGAGCAGACCACAGTGTCTGTCTGTGAGCTTCTGACGGATGCCGACTTCATGTTATGAGGGAGGGGAGAGATGACATGCGAGGCTGCAGAGGTGGCTGGTTGAGGGTTAAAATACTGTGCAGGGACAGTAAAGCACTTTGTTCTTTATGTATCTGAAGACATGAGGAGTTCTGAAAAGTCCTGCATGACATGAACTCGGCATCAAACTACACTTCTCCCTCCCTGCACCCTTCATAGTGCACTACGTCCCACCCGAGCCCCACCTGAGCCCCACCTGAGCCCCCTGCAGTGCACGTGACAGGCTGCATAGCTCCTTAAGGACCGGGGTGTTGTCTGAGAATGGCACCAGAGAAACGGAGAGAGAGAGAGAGAGAGAGAGGGGAGGTAGAGAGAGAGAGAGAGAGAGAGAGAGAGAGAGAGAGAGATCAGGCTGAGTAGAAACAGACGGTCACAGTAGGTGGAGGTGCTGCTGACTGTCTGTCAGACGGGCAGACGGATGGACAGACAGACAGACAGACAGACAGACAGACAGACAGCGTCAGTGTCCAGAGTTGTAGCAGTTAGCAGTTGTTGGTCTGGTCTATTTACAGAAACAGGAAATGCATATTCTGAATATCCAAACTAACCAGAGCTGCACGCACAGGGGGCCCAGACCGGGCCCCAGACCGGGCCCCATCAGATGCAATTATAACAGTGGTAGTGACAGGGGGCGGGGCTTAGGGAAGGGGTGGGGCAAAGGACAGCGGCAGCTCTGGTTCCTAAAAAGACAAAAAGTCGGGTGTCACCGCAAACACAACAAGTCTCCATGGCAACGCTACACCGGGACACCACCTAACTGTCCGTGGAAAAAACACACACTCACACACACAGGACAGCATTACTAACACACACACACACACACACACACACTCAGCACACACGTGCTCTCTCTCCAACACTCACTCACACACACACACACGCACACACACACACACAAACACACACACACACACACACGCACACACACGCACACTAAGGTTAACATGACAAACAGCTTCTCTCTTTTTTCTATTGAGGTGAAAAACAGACTCTGTTACTCTTAATATCATATTCATCATAAGTAATCATCTTCATCATCTTCATCATCTTCATCATCTTCATCATCTTCATCATCTTCATCATAGCATCACTGTGTCTGTGTGTGTGTACAGTGTGTGTGTGCGGTGTGTGTGTCCTCAGTCTCTTCATAAACACTATTAACAGGATGTCACGCAGAGTTCTGATTGGCTGACGGTCCGTGCACCTCTTTTGTTTCTGGTTATCGTCTTTTGTTGATGTTGTCGTGGCGATGATGATGATGGGGATGTGGTCATGTGGTCTCCTCCCTCTGACTCACAGTTTGTGATGTCATCAGACTGTGATTGGTTGCTCAGAGCAGTAAACTGGAGGCTGACCTGACGTCTGGTTGGAGGTGTGTTTGGCTCAATGCTGAAGCACCAGGGAGGAGGGCGGAGCCTAACAGTACCTGCTGCTGGGAGTGTGTGTGTGTGTGTGGGTGTGTATGTGTGTGTGTGTGTCCTTGTAAACCATACTCTGACCCTGCTGTCAGTGTGTGTAGTTGTGTATCTGTGTGTGTATCTGTGTGTGTGTGTGTGTGTGTGTGTGTGTGTGTGTGTGTGTGTGTGTGTGTGTGTGTGTGTGTGTCAGTGGGAGAGCACGCTGCGTGGCACCCAGCCCTCGGCTGCAGGAGAGTCGCTGTTCGCCGGCCGGTACACCAGACTCTGGCCCTGCTGGTTGGACGCCAGAATCTGAACCTTCTCCCCTCGAAACACGGAAATCTCATCCTCCCTTACGGCCACGAAGTCCTGCATCACCAGCACCAGCTCCTGAGGGGTCAAAGGTCACAGGGACTCGTCAGAAACAACCTTCAAACCTGTAAGAACCACCTGCTGCTGCCATGATGAGGGACTCAAACCTGGTCGTCCTGCTCGCTGTCATGCTGAGGCTGGTTGGCGTGGCCGTTTGGCGTAGGCGGAGCTGAGGGAGGTCGCCCTGATGATAGAGGACGGGTCACAGAGATCCCGCCCTCCTTCCTCTGGTACTCGATGGGGGACTGAAGAGCTGCAGACAGGTGAAGGACCTTCAGGTAAACCGGTCTTTATTGGTCCGATCCTGATCCATCAGGGCGTTTTGGCAATGAATCATGGGAGAGGAGAGACACATACCTGACAGGAAGTTGTTCTGTGCGTCCAACAGCGTGGCGATGGTCTCGGTCCAGGTCGTCTTGATGCTGGTGGAGGACGCCTGCAGGGTGAAGCGCTCCGCCGAGCCCCGAGACCACAACACGAACTTGCAGGGATCCCCGTCCACGCTGTCCTGCATGGCCAGGTAACTCACCTGATCACACACAAACACACACAGCATCAGGACCCGGGCTGACACAGACCCTGGTCCGACACAGACCCTGGTCCGACACAGACCCTGGTCTCCAAGCGGTCTGACCTTGATGCTGTTCTTGAACTGGTATCCAGGGTTGTTGGAGCCTTTGCGCAGCAGCTCGCTGAAGATGACGATCTGCTCGAAGAGGAAGACTCTGCGCTCTTTGCTGCGGGACAGAACTCCTCCGTCCTGCTCCCAGACGCAGAAGGTCTCCTGCTGCAGCAGCTTCCCCTGAGACGTCAGCTTCCCCTGGACCACACAGAGACGCTCAGGTGAGACCGGCACACCTGCAGCTTGTTAAAGTGATTCCTAAAAGCTGCAAGATTTGTTAAAGGTGTACCTCGTATCCCTGCAGGCGTCCCAGGTTCATCATGTCGTTGCAGCGCTTTGGCACCAAAGACATCAGCTCCACGGCTTTCTGCAGACGAGGAGAGGAACGAGTTCAGATAAACAGAGGAAGCACGACACACACAGACACACACAAACACACACAAACACACACAGACACACACAAACACACTCAGACGGTCTGTTGAGGCAGAGCGAGCAGCGTCAGAGTTCATCGGTTAAAGAGTCAAACAGCCTGAAACCGGAGCGGTTCATCAGATTAAACATCAGGACGTCAGAGAAGCTTTCAGTCTTAAAAACAGACACTGAGGCGTCAGAGGCGTCCTGCTACCACACTGCCCCCCTGTGGCAGCAGGAGGGAACGACTCCTCCTGATTCCAGTCAAGGTGCTCCTGAAGGAGGAAGACGATCTGACCCACACTCACCTCGATCTCCTCACAGTCCAGTCCTGCTTTAGACGTGTACTTTAGGAAGTCCTGAGAGGAACAGAGAGAGAGAAGAAGACTCAGACTGGTTCACTGGTTTACTGGTTTTCTTGCTGATGTTTGAGTGACTGGGAACCACAGACCTTCAGCAGCAGCTGGTACTTTGTGATTCTCTGGATGGGTTTGATCAGATAGTCACTGATCGACATCCTGCAGCTGATCTCGTGCTGGATCTCCTGCAGACGGACAGACGGACAGAACACACACAGATTGTCGGAGTCAGGGACTACTTTTCTTGGCGTATGAATCCACGTTTAGCTCCTCAGAGAAGAAGTTTGATGTTCAGAAGAGGAGAGAATCGTTACCTCGAAGAAGTTCTCGTACTCGATGACGATGAACTCTGACCTCGGCTTGTTCTGACAGTAAACGATGTACATGTGGAGACGTCGTTCCTGCAGAGTGTGCACACACACACACACACACACACACACACACACACACACACACACACAGGAGACAGATGATCAGATAAATAGAGGAGCTGTGAGTAAAGGTGGAGAAACTCCGTCTGCGTTTGTCGTTAAACTCACGTGTCTGATGAAGAGGTCGGCCAGCAGGTCATGATTCTGAACGCAGCGCTCCAACTCCACCAGGAAGAAACTGAAAACACACACACACACACACACACACACACCTTCAGTCTGAGGAGCTGTTATACCCATGTGTGTGAGGGTCACTGAAGGATGAAGGAGTCGTTGGCTCTCACTCTCTGTGCCAGTCGTAGATCTGCTGGATGTTTCCGAACACGATTTTGTCTTTTCCCCTCATGTCCTCAGGGATCCCTCTGACCTCCAGCCGGGACATGAAGCCCTGACGGCCCACACACACACACACACACACACACACACACACACACACACACACACACACACACACACAGCCCTCAGTATTTAAGCCAGGTCAGATCATTGGGTCCTGTCTCAGGCTCCACAGGTGTGATGTCTCACCTCCACGATGACTCCCAGGTCCTTCACGTAGTCTTTCTCTGATTGGATCATCTCATTCACCACAAACCTGAAACACACACACAGACACACACACCTGTACAGATCCTCTGAGCTGTGTGTGTGTGTGTGTGTATTAGTTAGTAGAAGAGTGTGTGTCTTACATGCGTCCTCGCAGAGCTTTGTTCCTCTGCTCCGTGTCAGACTCATTAGAGCCCTGATCTGAGTCCAGAGCCTGAGGCAGAGAGGAGAACACGTCACACAGGGGGGGGGGGGTCTGGGTTTCTGATGGTCTGATGGTCTGGGTTTCTGATGGTCTGGGTTTCTGGTGGTCTAATGGTCTGGGTTTCTGATGGTCTAATGGTCTGGGTTTCTGATGGTCTGATGGTCTGGGTTTCTGGTGGTCTAATGGTCTGGGTTTCTAATGGTCTGGGTTTCTGATGGTCTGATGGTCTGGGTTTCTGGTGGTCTAATGGTCTGGGTTTCTGGTGGTCTAATGGTCTGGGTTTCTGATGGTCTGGGTTTCTGATGGTTTGGATTTCTGATGGTCTGGATTTCTGATGGTCTAATGGTCTGGGTTTCTGATGGTCTGGATTTCTGATGGTCTGGATTTCTGATGGTCTAATGGTCTGGGTTTCTGATGGTCTGGGTTTCTGATGGTCTGGGTTTCTGATGGTCTGGGTTTCTGATGGTCCAGGTTTCTGATGGTCTGGGTTTCTGATGGTCTGGGTTTGTGGGGTCTGAGGAGGACTCCCAGAGGAGGACTCTTGGAGTCTGTGCCTGTTTACCTCAGGGTTGTTTGGGTCTTTGATGATCTGCATCGGGGGAGGTAAGGGGGTGTGGCTTTCCTCTTCTGGCTCCTCCTCTCCTCCACTTTGCCCGCCCTCCTCTTTCCTCGCCTTCTACAGAAACAAATGGCGGCTTCAGGTTTCATCTGTTTTACGTGTGTGTGTGTGTGTGTGTGTGTGTGTGTGTGTGTGTGTGTACCGTCTGTGCGTTGGCAGTGAGGGGTGTGTTGTCAGGCCTGTTGTCCCGCCTCCTGGTCCTGATTGGAGGTTTCTTCTGTCCATCAGCTTTTCCCTGACTTAGCCTGCGGACTGGGCTGGTCAGCCAGCGCTGAAACACACACACACACACACACACACACACACACACACACACACACACGTTAACTCTCAGTGACGTCTGATTCTTCAGGTCCATCCCTGAACCTCCTCCAGGACCTCCAGCTGCTACCTTCAGAGTGTTTCCTGTGGCAGAGACGGTGCGTTTGGGCCCCGGAGAGCCGACGGCGCCCCCTGGAGTCCCGCCCGCCCCGTAGACGGTGGGGGAGGTGGCACCTGACGGAGAGAAAGGACATGATGAGCGCAAAGATGACATCAGAGCGCCAGCAGGGTGAGCACGAGATCTGATTCTTACTCTGTGTCGTCTGAATGTTGAGCGCCGAGCCTTCAGAGCCGTACACACTGGAGTCTGCAGAGACACACACACACACACACACACACACACACACACACACACATAGCTCAGTTTCAGACAAAGGTGTTCAAACTTTAACACTCTGTCAGAGAGAGAGAGAGAGAAAGAGAGAGAGAGTGTGTGTGTGTGTGTGTGTGTGAAGATAAAGAGAAACCTGCAGGTCCTGTTTCACACACTCTAAAGCTTCATTCCTTCAGCTTCTTTAAAGACACAGAGTGTTTGTTGAAAAGGTAGAGAGACTAAGACACAGAGAGAGAGAGAGAGAGAGAGAGAGAGAGAGAGAGAGTGAACACACACATAGTTCTATCACTCAGTAACCAACACACACTCTTATCTCCCCCGTCTCTTTCTCAGATCAAAACTCACCTCGCTCGCCCCTTCCCTCTCTCACAATCCATCCCCAAACAGCAGAGCAATCCCAGCATGCACCTCTGCCCCTCTGCATGTTTCCACATCAATCCATCCAGAGAACGACGCAGAAAGAGCGACGAAAGGAGCCAGAGCGAGAGGTGCTTCTGAGAGCAGCGCCCACACACTTCAGAGGAGGCAGAGGTTGGTGGGCGGGGCCAGAGTACGGGGGCGGGGCTAGCTGGCCGGGGGGTGTGTCTCTGTTTATGACTCTTTGTTTACATGTTGCTAACAGACTCTGACTGACAGTGAACTAAAAACAACACATGGAGGCAGATCTGAGCTCAACCAAGAGCTCCGCTCGCTTTTCAGCTGCAGCTCCCATTGTTCACTGACAGGGAAGAAGACCCAGCAGGGAGCCACACACACACACACACACACACACACACACACACACACACACACACACACAGAGTCAGGATGTTAAACTGTGGATTCCTGTTGAGTCTCAAACTCCTTCAGGTCAATCTTTAACCTGAAACCATCTCACCTCTGGCCCGCATGTGACTCTGTGTGTGTGTGTGTGTGTGTGTGTGTGTGTGTGTGTGTGTGTTTACTCATTAATGTGCACTGTCTCTTTAAGACACACACCATCACACACTCCTGATGTTAATGCAGAGCGGCAGATCCTGACAGACAAACAGAGGAGGTTAAATTTTTTATGCCCATCAGGAGCGGTGTGTGTGTTTACAACCTGAAAACCTGCGCTCAAATATTTAGAGGGACAAGAGAGAGAGAGAGAGAGAGAGAGACCGAGCAAGAGACAGGATGAGGGACACACACACACACACACACACACACACACACACACAGGCTCACGCTCCGAGCTGGAGGATGTTTAATTCTCTCTGTTTAACCCGGAAGTGACATGAAGCAAACAGGAAGTGCTGCTGCAGAGACAGATGGTGGAGGATGGACTGTGTGTGTGTGTGTGTGTGTGTGTGAGTGTGTGTGTGTGTGTGTGTGTGAGTGTGTGTGTGTGAGAGAGAGAGAGAGAGTGAAGGGCTGGGGATAAGGACCTCACATGTGATGAGTTTGTCTGTTTCAGACTGAAACTGAAGCCATAGACCTCACTCACCTTTCCCTGCGCTGACGGTGGAGGAGGAGTTGGAGGAGGAGGTGGTGGTGGTGGAGTTGCAGGTGGAGGAGGTGGTGTTGGACGTAGAGGACGTGCTGGAGGAGGTGGTAGAAGCAGGGACCAGCCCCTCCATGTCGGCCGCACTGTGGGAGTGTGAGAGGCAGAGGGCGCTCATGGGCAGTAAGCCCTCCTGCAGGGGGCGACAAGGCGGAGGTCAGAGGGGAGGTCAGAGAGGAGGACACAGGAGGTCAGAGAAGAGGTCAGAGATCAGGTCAGAGAGGAGGTCAGAGAGGAGGACAGAGAGGAGGTCAGAGAGGAGGACACAGGAGGTCAGAGAGGAGGTCAGAGAGGAGGACAGAGAGGAGGTCAGAGAGGAGGACACAGGAGGTCAGAGAGGAGGTCAGAGAGGAGGACACAGGAGGTCAGAGAAGAGGTCAGAGATCAGGTCAGAGATCAGGTCAGAGAGGAGGACAGAGAGGAGGTCAGAGAGGAGGACACAGGAGGTCAGAGAGGAGGTCAGAGAGGAGGACACAGGAGGTCAGAGAGGAGGTCAGAGAGGAGGACACAGGAGGTCAGAGAGGAGGTCAGAGAGGAGGACAGAGAGGAGGACACAGGAGGTCAGAGAGGAGGACAGAGAGGAGGACACAGGAGGTCAGAGAGGAGGTCAGAGAGGAGGTCAGAGAGGAGGACAGAGAGGAGGTCAGAGAGGAGGACAGAGAGGAGGTCAGAGAGGAGGTCAGAGAGGAGGACAGACAGAAGGTCAGAGAGGAGGACACAGGAGGTCAGAGAGGAGGTCAGAGAGGAGGACACAGGAGGTCAGAGAGGAGGTCAGAGAGGAGGACAGAGAGGAGGACACAGGAGGTCAGAGAGGAGGACAGAGAGGAGGACACAGGAGGTCAGAGAGGAGGTCAGAGAGGAGGACAGACAGAAGGTCAGAGAGGAGGACACAGGAGGTCAGAGAGGAGGTCAGAGAGGAGGACACAGGAGGTCAGAGAGGAGGTCAGAGAGGAGGACAGAGAGGAGGTCAGAGAGGAGGACAGAGAGGAGGTCAGAGAGGAGGACACAGGAGGTCAGAGAGGAGGTCAGAGAGGAGGACACAGGAGGTCAGAGAGGAGGTCAGAGAGGAGGACAGAGAGGAGGTCAGAGAGGAGGACAGAGAGGAGGTCAGAGAGGAGGTCAGAGAGGAGGACAGACAGAAGGTCAGAGAGGAGGACACAGGAGGTCAGAGAGGAGGTCAGAGAGGAGGACACAGGAGGTCAGAGAGGAGGTCAGAGAGGAGGACAGAGAGGAGGACACAGGAGGTCAGAGAGGAGGACAGAGAGGAGGACACAGGAGGTCAGAGAGGAGGTCAGAGAGGAGGACAGAGAGGAGGTCAGAGAGGAGGTCAGAGAGGAGGACACAGGAGGTCAGAGAGGAGGACAGAGAGGAGGTCAGAGAGGAGGTCAGAGAGGAGGACAGAGAGGAGGTCAGAGAGGAGGACAGAGAGGAGGTCAGAGAGGAGGTCAGAGAGGAGGACACAGGAGGTCAGAGAGGAGGACAGAGAGGAGGTCAGAGAGGAGGTCAGAGAGGAGGACAGAGAGGAGGTCAGAGAGGAGGTCAGAGAGGAGGTCAGAGAAGTACTCTTCAGTTTCGAACATTCAGACTCTAAACCTGACTCTGGGTCTCTGGTTCTGGTTCTCTGGTTCTTGGGGTCTCTGGGTCTCTGGGTCTCTGGTTCTCGGGGGCTCTGGGTCTCACCTGTTGAGGAGACTGGTCCGTGGTTCTGACCAGACACCAGCCGGGCCGGTCTGCAGAGCGCTCCACCAGCTCCACCGTCTGACCACAGCGGACACTCAGCTCTCCTGACCCCCCAGAGGAGAAATCCAGCAGCACCACCACTAACTCACAGCCCCCAGACAGCTGATCAGAGGGGGGGGGGGGGGCAGAGAGAGGGGGGGGGGGCAGAGAGAGAGGGGGGGGGGCAGAGAGAGGGGGGGGGGGGCAGAGACAATGGTGTGAGTACAGAGGAGGGTTAACAGACTACTCTGACAGAACACCTGTGTGTGTGTGTGTGTGTGTGTGTGTGTGTGTGTGTGTGTGTGTGTGTGTGTGTGTGTGTGTGTGTGTGTGTGTGTGTGATGGTGTCATGACCTCAGTTCTGCTGCAGCTGGATGAGTGTGTTCAGAATCTAAGGATTCTGCAAACTGAGTGTATGTAACACACATGCTATACACACACACACACACACACACACACACACACACACACACACACACACACACACACACACACACGCACACACACACACACTCTGCTCTCCCTCTGTGGAATAAAGTCCAGATGAAGAACAGCTAAAGTCTGAGCCATGAAGCGTCCATGCATCATCCTGATATACCATCCCAAACCGACCAATCACAGCGCAGAAGGCCTCAGCTCTGATTGGTGGAGAGGGAAAAGGAAAACATCATGTGATCCCATTAACTCAAGAACATGGGCTCCAGATTCTGTGATAAACACACACACACACAAACACTTACACACACACCACACACACACACACACACACACACACACACACACACACACCCAAACTGAGAGCGTCTAGAGGGAGTAACAGGGTGTTTCCAGGCCAAATCGAACACAGATGTGATCAGCAAACAGCTCAGCAGTATCTCTCTCTCTCTCTCTCACACACACACACACACACACACACACAGAGTTTCAACCAGGAGACAAACACGCATGTGCTGTGGAAAACACCTCAGTGAGCGCTCTGAGATAAATCATGAAAACAGCCTGATAAAGATTTTAATCCAGCAGAGTGTGAAGGTTCAGATTAAAAATCGTTTGAGGCAACCAGAAAAAAAACAAACTTCAAACTAAAAGAAATTAAACTAAAATAATCTGATAAAGTTAAACTGTTAATCTTTAATCTGATAAACTTTAATCTGATTAACTTTAACCTGATAAACTTTAACCTGATAAACTTTAATCTGATAATCTTTAATCTGATAAACTTTAATCTGATAAACTTTAATCTGATAAACTTTAATCTGATAAATTTAAACTGTTAATCTTTAATCTGATAATCTTTAATCTGATAAACTTTAATCTGATTAACTTTAATCTGATAATCTTTAATCTGATAATCTTTAATCTGATTAACTTTAACCTGATAATCTTTAATCTGTTAAACTTTAATCTGGAGGAATTTATAAATGTTGAGCAGAAGAACAGACAGGAACTCACTCAGCAACATAACCAGTCCTGATTCGGTCCTCTACCAATCACAGCTCAGCTTCAGAACCAACAGCCTGCATGTCCAAATGTCAGGGGTCAAAGGTCACCTCAGCTGCCCCCTGGCCCCTCCCCCAGCTTCCCATCAGCAAGTAAACAAATCAAACCACCTCGTCTGCAGAACGGAGGAAGAATGAATGTTTCTAGAAGTGAGCAGAGGAAACCCCCTCAGACACACACACACACACACACACACACACACACACACACACACACACACACACACACACACACCCGCCCAGCCAGCTGCAGCAGCAGTGAGGTCATGAGACAGCCTGACACACCCCTCAGTGTGTTTGTGTTTGTGTGAGTGTTAGTTAATATATATCTGTGTGTGTGTGTGTGTGTGTGTGTGTGTGTGTGTGTGTGTGTGTGTGTGTTACCTTGTCGCTGTCAGCGGTGTTCTGTGACGTTCTGGAGGCGATGGAGACGGTGTCCGGCTGACTGCTTGCATCACCAAGACTGTCTGCGTCCTCGCTCGTATCCCTGATACACACACACACACACACACACACACACACACACACACACACACACACACACACACACACACACACACACACAGTTTAACGGCACACTCCTCCCTCCCTCAGCTTTTAACTAACATTAAGACATGAACTGACAGATCACATGACCAGAGGCATGTGTCACACATGTGTTTACAGTGTGTGTGTGTGTGTGTGTGTGTGTGTGTGTGTGTGTGTGTCTGAGTGTGTGCTGACCTGCGGCTGATGCTCCTCTGTCTCCCCAGGGTGGGGTTGGGGGTCTTTGGGAGAGGGATGGGCTCCCTCAGGGCGCCCCGCAGGTGGCCCCGCCTCTCCTGGATCACCTGTCGGATGCTGCGGACCCACTCCTGCTTCAGCTCCAGCGAGGACGCCTGAGGAAGGACGACAGGTAGACTCACCTCACAGAAGTTTACGACCAGCTAACAGCAGGAAACACCTTTGATGTCACGCACCTTCAGGACCGTCTTGTTGTCTGACGTCGGCGTGCGTCCGACCCACAAAGCGAACTTGCAGGGGTCTCCTTCGATGTGCTCCGTCACCCCGAGCTCTGAGGTCTGAGGGAGAGAGAGGGGGTGTGGTTACCTGCTCACCTGTCTGAGCTGATAAGTGTGTGTGTGTGTGTGTGTGTGTGTGTGTTTACCCTCAGTCTGCTCTTGTACAGGTATTTGGTTCGTCCGGACGAGTCTTTGATCTCTTTGCTGAAGATGAGTGACAGCTCAAACAGGAAGAGGTGTCGGTCCCGCCCCTTCCTGATCAGAGACTTTGGCTCCCAAACCAGAAACGAGTCCTGCAGGAGAAGCTCCCCCTGCACCTCCAGACCCTCCTCCAGACCTGAAAGAGAGCACAGGTAGGATCTCACCTTTCAGTCTGAGTTAGTCAGACGCCTCTCTCAGCTCTCTGACTGGACAGGAGGACAGGTGTGTGTTACCTTCCAGCATGCTAACATGCATAGCATCGTTAGCTCTCTTTGGCACGCTCAGCATCACATCCAGGCCTTCTTTAATCTCTCCTTTCCCCTCCTCACAGCACGCCAGCAGCTCCTACAGACAGACAGACAGACAGAGAGACAGACAGACAGACAGAGAGAGCAGGACTCTGTGAGGCAGCAGCTCAGCTCTGCTGTCCTCTGAGCACACGGCTCCGGCTCTCTGTGCTCAGGATGGCTGAGCAGAAGTCTTTCCTGGTTATAAAATATCACTTTGTTGTTATAAATAATCTGACTCTGTCCCCTCACGGCTGCAAACGTTACCCCCCAACAGTTAAAAACAGACACACATGAAAAATGAAGCGTCCACGTGGATGTCATCCTCGGACCCCCGCTGCTGCCGAGCTCCACTTTTCAGATGAACACGAAATCTCTTTCATTTTTGATTCTGGGCACACGGACGGCTTCCTCTGGGCTGCGTATGAAGTGTTTCTGGGTTTAAAGCTGCTCTCTGTTGTGTTTCCAAACAGGAACAAACATTCACTTTTCCTCCTGGTTTCACTCCTGCCGTCCTGCAGGAGCGCCTCGCTCTGACTCAGGCGAAGGATGGAGACGTGACGCAGCCTTACCTTGAGCAGCAGCTGGTATTTGGTGATCCTCTGGACCGGTTTGATCAGGGCTGAGGAGATGGAGTTGGCCAGACCGTGTCTCCTCTGGACCTCCTGCACACAGAGCGGATAAAAACTCATTTCAGAGGTTTGTTTGGATGAGGTCTGTTTTTCATGCGAGCGTGAGCCTGAGCGTCTGACCTCGAAGAACCCGACCCCGTGCTGCTGGATGAGTAAACTGGAGTCCGGTTTGTTCCTGCAGTAGGTCACATACATGTGGAACTTATCCGCCTGAGACACAAAGAGGAGCGTCAGTTCAGAGCGCGTCAGTCAGAAAGTCTGAATCTTTAAACCTGAGGATGAAAGCTGCGTAGATACCCAGGTGACGAAGCAGTGACCCACGTCCTCAGGAAGCTGCTCGTAGTTCTCCAGCTCCTTCAGGAAGATGCTGAAAAACACACACACACACACACACACACACACACACACTGACACTCTAAACATGATTATAAAGAGCTCTGGTTCCACCAACCATTATTAAACACACTCACTCTGAACGCCATCATGTGTGTCACTGACGTGTGTCGCTTGAAGGAGCAGACGGAGTGTGTGCAGTGTGTGCAGTGTGTGCAGTGTGTGCAGTGTGTGCAGTGTGTGCAGTGTGTGCAGTGTGTGCAGTGTGTGCAGTGTGTGCAGTGTGTGCAGTGTGTGCAGTGTGTGCAGTGTGTGCAGTGTGTGCAGTGTGTGTAAACCCCGACCTGTTGTGGAACTCGTAGATGTCCTGGATGTTTCCGAACACGATCTCGTCTTTGTTGGAGAGACCAGGTGGGACGTCCTCTGAGCCGCTCGTCATCTCCCACAGGTAGGTCTGCACGGACAGAGAGCAGGACTGAGTGAGGAGTGTGTTCATGAGGAGTGTGTTCATGAGGAGTGTGTTCATGAGGAGTGTGTTCATGAGGAGTGTGTTCATCAGCAGTGTGTTCATGAGGAGTGTGTTCATGAGGAGTGTGTTCATCAGCAGTGTGTTCATCAGCAGTGTGTTCATGAGGAGTGTGTTCATGAGGAGTGTGTTCATGAGGAGTGTGTTCATCAGCAGTGTGTGTGGAGCTGCCAGCACACAGAGTGATGAAGAGTCACATGACCAGGTGTTTCCCAGGTGTTTCCCAGGTGTTCCCCAGGTGTTTCCCAGGTGTTTCCCAGGTGTTTCCCAGGTGTTTCCCAGGTGTTTCCAGGTGTTTGAGCCCGTACCTCGATGCACTCCTGCAGGTCCCTGACGTAGACTCTCTCTGTCTGCAGGAGTTCGGCCATGATGTACCTGAGGACACACAGACAGGTGTTACTGCGCGCTCCAGCCCCTCTCCACCTTCACTCAAACCCCATCAGACGGCGCTCACTCTTTCTTGCGGGCCGATCGTCTCTTCTCGTCGCTGACCTGATGACTCGGGTCAGACAGGTTCACCTCGGGGTCCGAGTCAGACAGACTGTTGGGGATCAGCTCCAGCTCCAGGTCCTTGTTGTCCTGGTGACAGAATCAGAACAGGTAAGGGCTCACCTGTCAGGTGTTTCAGACCTGTCATCATGTCTACCATCAGTCCCTCCAGACCTGTGAGCACCCTCCCAGCGCCGTCTCCAGCAGGTGGCGGTATTGTCCCATCCTGACGGTGAAGTCCCGGTAACGCTTGTCCACCGTGGAGACGCAGCGACGCAGCTCCGTACGGTGGGCGTGACCTTTGGCCAGCATGCTCTCGGCTAACTGGATGAGCAGGTGAACCTTCTCCTGAGTGTGCTGAGAGACAGGTGCACAGGTGAGTGATGACATCATGAACAGGTTCTCTTATGAAGCGGTCTTTCTGTGTGTGGCTCACCTTGGCAGACACACAGAACTCTCTGTGCTGGTTCAGCAGGTCTTGTGTCTCTGGGACGGACGCCCCCGCTGACGTGTGCGTGGCCAGGTAGTGATCACCTGACTGCTGCAGCCAATCCATGGCCTGTAACCAGAACATGTTCA
>CM061166.1:310000-317500 GCA_030710495.1 Labroides dimidiatus | reverse complement strand
TCTCTCTCTAAAGCAGGGACTCGTTTGGCTCCTGATCCGTTCAGCTTCCTGCCGGCTCGGCCTCCAGCCAGAGTCCGGCTGTTTGAAGCCGTCAGCGGACCCTGGAAAACCTTCAGAAACTGTTCAGAGATCCAAACAGGAAGCTCTCTGATGAGTGTCTGTGCCGTGGACACAAACAGCTTCTGAAGCTCAAGTGAAATCTGTGGGAACTGTTCAATAACCCCTGTAGGCCCCGAGAGTCCACCCAGAACCCTGCAGGCCTTCACATCTACTTCAGGACCAGATCAAGGATCCTCCTGGAGCTCTTGAGCCCATAGTTGACCTACAACACATCCTGAGGGCGCCATCTTCCAGGAGCGCCCCCTGAAGTATGACCCACAGAGAGGATGGAGGTGCACCTGCATGCTCACCTGACGCCTGGACCTCGTTGATGTACTGCTGAAGGTCGTGACCTTGCTGGATGACCTCGTAGATCATGTTGTTCATGGCCAGCCTTCGCTCCATGTGCCTGAGGATCAAACGGGTTAATCAAACCTGTCCGGACTCGCTGAGCTGAGATGATGTCATCGCTTTGATCTGTGTACCTGTGGATGCGCTGCTGTGCGAGCGTTAGCACCTCAGGGCTAGCCTCTGCTAGCCGGGCTTGTCCCAGAGCCAGCTTGTCCTGGGCTAACTTGTCCTGGTTTGTGTCGGCCAGTCTCGGCGCTGCTAGTTTCTCTGCAGAGAAGTCCTGGGACTGTTTCTGGAGGTCCTGCTTCCAAGCGTCCATTTCCCCGGTCACCTGCGAGGAGAAGACGAGCATCAGGGATCCGACCTTCACACGGCGAAGCATAAACATCTTTAATCTGTGAGTGAGGAGGAGTCAACCTCCAGCGTGCACTGGTGCAGGATGCGGAGCTGCAGGTAAACATCCAGCCGGATCTTCCTCTGGTGGAAAAGTTCCTCCAGCTGGACGTGAGACTCCTCCAGCTGCTGAAGCACCGACTCCACATGAGCCACTGAGCTGCCCTGGGGCCTGAAACAAACACACCTGGAACAGTTAACCAGACGCAGCAGAGGAATAAAAACACACCGTAAACACACAGGCACCGCTCCAGGTCAAACCGAACAGAAAACAAACGCACCCACACTGATTCAGAATGTAACACAGAGCCACCTTCTGCTTCAGCTCAAGAAGTAAAAACCAAACGCACCACGTCGTCGCTCAGACCAGGAAATAAACACCTCATGATACTGAAAGAGCAGAACGACTGACCACAGCTCCCCCTGACTCACACCCAGACTAACCCCACCCTGTGGGTTACATTCAGACAGCTGTTAGCCACAGCTGTGCAGCGCCGAGGCATGAATCAAACACACCCGCTCTGTGGGTACCTGAGCTGCAGGATGAGGTCTTCTCCTTCCCGGATGACGCTCATCGCTGCCTCCTGTGGGTCAGGGTTAGAGGCAGGGTTAGTGTGAGGGTTAGAGGCCGGGGTCAGAGGTCAGGAGGAGTTAAGTTGTTAGACTTCAGGTGAGAGGTCAAAGGTCAGCAGGTTACCTGTGTGTTGGCCTGCTGCTGCTGCTGTTGGCTGATCAGAGTCTGAAGAGCCTCGACAGAGTCCGGACAGACGCAGAGGTCAGAGGAGAGCTGCTTCTGGAGGCCCTCCATCCACACCGAGAGCTGAGGAGGAGCAGGAGGAGGAGAGGAGAGGAGAGGAGAGGAGAGGAGAGGAGAGGAGGAGGAGGGGAGGAGGAGGAGCAGAAGGAGGGGAGAGGAGGAGGAGGGGAGAGGAGAGGGGAGGAGAGGAGAGGAGAGGAGGAGGAGAGGAGAGGAGAGGAGAGGAGAGGAGGAGGAGGAGCAGAAGGAGGAGGAGGGGAGATGAGGAGGAGAGGAGCAGAGAGGAGAGGAGGAGGAGGGGGAGGAGAGGGGAGGAGAGGGGAGGAGAGGAGGAGGAGGGGAGGAGGAGAGGAGGAGAAGGGGGAGGAGAGGAGAGGAGGAGGAGGGGAGGAGGAGGAGCAGAAGGAGGAGGAGGGGAGAGGAGGAGGAGAGGAGAGGAGGAGGAGGGGAGGAGGAGGAGGAGAGGAGAGGAGAGGAAAGGAGAGGAAAGGAGAGGAGGAGGAGGAGAGGAGGAGGAGGAGCAGAAGGAGGAGGAGAGGAGAGGAGAGGAGAGGAGAGGAGAGGAGAGGAGAGGAGAGGAGAGGAGGAGGAGGGGAGGAGGAGGAGCAGAAGGAGGAGGAGGGGAGAGGAGGAGGAGAGGAGAGGAGGGGAGAGGAGGGGAGAGGAGAGGAGGGGAGAGGAGGGGAGAGGAGAAGAGAAGAGGGGAGAGGAAAGGAGAGGAAAGGAGAGGAAAGGAGAGGAAAGGAGAGGAGAGGAGAGGAGGAGGAGGAGCAGAAGGAGGAGGAGGGGAGAGAAGGAGGAGAGGAGAGGAGAGGAGAGGAGAGGAGAGGAGGAGGAGGAGCAGAAGGAGGAGGAGGGGAGAGAAGGAGGAGAGGTTTTGGTTTTAAAACACCCTTTATTTTCCAGTCAAAAAATAATGAAAACCCAACACATGACAGTGTGTAACCTTTGCCCAATAACAAAAAGAAAATAAATCCTAAATCACACCATCAAAACAAAACAAAGCACACAAAAAGGTGTTCATGTTAGAGAAAATCAGTCACTTATGATCAGTTCTCCATTTTCTCCAATGGAACAGAGAACTCCCCTCAGGGCCCATGTTCGACTGAAAGTCTGCAGCTCATCTGTCATTTTATAAAACAAAAATTCAATTTTCAGTCGAGCCTTCAGCAAACCCTTCAGTACCGGCACCGGCTGCACACTACCAACTCCAAGGGTCTGGTTTTTCCTTGTTAGCCAGATGGCTAACTTGGCAGAACCAGAAATAAAATTCATCAGAGTGTGCACTCTTTTCTTTTTGGCGCTGTACTTCGGGCCAAAAACAAACAAAGGAAAAGAAAACTGTTCCCCGAGAGCCTGAAACCAAGATTTTAAAAGCTCAAACAGAGCCACCAGCCGAGGACACTGGACAAATAAATGAAAAACTGTTTCAGTCTCAGAACAAAACCCACACTCTTCCCCCTGCTCCGGATCAAGGTGTGCTCTGTATCTGTTTGTGGCTATCGCCCCATGTACCACCCTCCACTGGAGGTCTGCTGTCCGCTTTTCAATGGGCAGCTTGTACAGGGACCGCCAGCTGCCTCTAGGGGAGATGTCTGGGCCAAGAAACTCAGTCCACCTCGACTCCTTCAGCCCAGCCAGAGAGCGCAGGTGCAGAACCTTCACGCAGCTCTGGTAGACTGCCCTCTTACCAGTGTCCTGAAAAACACCCAACTGTGGAGTTTTAAAAGAGAGCAGCTGCCCCCCTCCTTCCTGCCACTCCCCAACAGCAGGTGAGACAGCCAGAGAAGGGAAACTGTACTCCATCCCTTCAGTCCACAGCTCACAATGAGCATAGTCCATTGCAAAAGTTCTTAAAGGTGGTGACAGGGCGGCACAAACCTCCTCCACCACATTGCTCAGCAGCCTCGCCGACGTGATGCCGCTTCGCTCCCTCAGGGCATCCAGAGAAGTCCGTGCCCTCATCAGGTGCCCCAGTTTTGTGCAGCCAGCCTCTCTGAGGTTAGCCCTCAGACTGGCAGACTGCAGTGTACGTGTATTGAGGAAACCATTAAAGAACAGAGGCTCCTCAAAAATCCACATACCCGGGGTCCCGGCTGTAACTCGGGAGATGATGAAAACCTCCCAGGCCTGAACCACAGAGCTGTAGAAAGTTGTAGTCCCTACCAGGTCCACAGCCTTGGGTTGCAGCAAGAAAAGCTGTTTATCATAGCCCAACCTGCCGGCTCTCCTTAGCAACAGGCGAGCTGTATCCAGCCAGCTTGGGCCACAGTCGTAGAGGAGCCTCTGAACAGTCCGCAGTCTGAAAGAGGCAATTTTTGCATGGATGTTTATCAGCCCTTGCCCTCCTTCATCCACAGGAAGGTATAGGACTGCAGCTCGGACCCAGTGTCTGCCGGACCAGAAGAAATCCACGAGGGTCCTTTGGATGTCCTCAATCAGGCCTGGTGGTGGTGTTAGAGGGACCAGTCTGTGCCAAAGAGTCGAGGCAACCAAGTTGTTTGCCACCAGGACTCTCCCCCTGTAAGACAACTGCGGTAGCAACCATTTCCATTTAGACAACCGAGCACACACTTTTTCCTTCACACCCTCCCAGTTCTTCGACTGAAAAGCCTCGTTCCCCAAAAAAACCCCTAATACTTTCAGGCCCTCTTTTCCCCATTCCAGCCCCCCAGGCAGACTGGGCACTGCCTGACCCCTCCACTGCCCAACCAGCAGAGCCCTACTCTTTGCCCAGTTCACCCGTGCAGATGAGGCCCCCTCATACAGGGACAGGGCGTCCCACAAACTCTGAACATCCCCCTGGCTGGTGATAAAAACATTTACGTCATCTGCATAAGCAGAGACCACAGGAGGACGCTCAGTGAGAGCAGGACCCGGCAGCGACAGGCCGCTGAGACGACCCCTCAGCCTGCACAGCAAGGGCTCAATGGCGATACTATAAAGCTGACCCGATATGGGACAACCCTGCCGGATCCCACGCTGCACAGGGATGGGCCGACTCAGCCCTGACCCCACTTTCACCAAACACTGTGCTCCCCTGTACAACAAGCTTATCAAAGACATAAAACCATCACCAAAACCAAAACCCTTAAGTGCAGAAAACAAATAACCGTGATCCACCCTGTCAAACGCCTTCTCCTGATCAAGTGACAAAATCCCCGTGTTCACATTATAAACTTTACACAAATCAATAGCATCCCGGATCAGAAAAATATTGTCCATTATATTCCTTTCTGGTATGCAATAACTCTGATCGCTATTGATGATGATACCAAGAACACTGTTCAGTCTGTTAGCCAAGGCTCTAGACAGAACCTTATAATCCGTGCAGAGAAGGGCCACAGGCCTCCAGTTCTTAAGAAGCGCCAGGTCTCCTTTCTTTGGCAGGAGTGAAAGAACTGCCCGCTGGCAGGAAACAGGAAGAGATCCTGTGCGGCAGCACTCCATCAAAACCGCATGGAGATCCTGTCCCAAAGTGTCCCAGAAATGTTTTAAAAAGTCACTGGATAGACCATCAATCCCAGGAGCTCTCCCAGAAGCCATCTGGTTGACGGCTGTGGTCAGCTCATCCAGAGTGAGCTCAGAGTCCAGGGCATCCTTCTCCTCTGGGCTGAGCTGAGGGAGCTCCTGCAGCAGCTCCTCCTGACACTCCTTACGAATGTTTTCTGCCGCAAAGAGGTCAGTGTAAAAATCCACCGCGTGGCGCCTCATCTCCTCAGGGCTTGTGGTCAACCTGCCGTCTGGGAGCTTCAGGCAGGTCATTAGTTTTTTCTGTGCCACTGATTTTTCAAGATTGAAAAAAAAGGAGCTAGGAGCGTCCATATCCTTCAGCTGAAGGAAACGAGCCCTCACCAGCGCTCCCTTCACTCTCTCCTGCAGCAAAGCACTCAGCTCTTTCTTTTTTTCACACAATAGAGGACCCATGCTTTGATTTGGGTCTCTGTGCAGCCCTTCTTCAATGTTTTTAATGCAAGCTTCCAGCTCTGTTACTGCAGCCTTTATTCTGGCAGTGGAGTTCGATGTGAACTGTTGACAAAAAACACGAATTTGCACCTTGCCAACCTCCCACCACAGCTTCAGAGAGCTGAAGTCAGATTTTTTAGTCCGCCACTTCTGCCAGAAATACTTAAAATTCTGACAGAAGTTGCTGTCTTGCAACAGTTTATTATTAAAACACCAGTAAGTTTTAATTCTTTCACCTGGTGAAATTACAAACTCAGTGGTTACCAGATGGTGGTCTGAAAAACCAACTGGGCATATGCTGCTACAGAGCAGCCTGGAGTTAAGGCAGGAAGACATGTAGAGCCTATCAAGCCTGGCAGCACTCACCCAGTTATTACAGACCCTGACCCATGAAAACTGTCTTGTGTGTGGATGTTTGATCCTCCATGTGTCCAGCAGGCTGAGCTGTGTTATGATGTTTTTCAAGCTACGTGATGATTGTGGATGTGGTTCCTCATGTGTCCTGTCTAAAGTGAAGTCCAGTGTGCAGTTAAAATCCCCCCCCATGATGAGCTGGTCATTGTTAAAGCTCTGCAGCTTATTTCCCAGCTCACTGAAGAAATTAACTCTATCTGAGCCCTGGTTTGGTGCATAGATATTTATAAACACAAAAACAGAGCTCTGAATTTCTGCTCTGACAATGAGAGCCCGACCCTTCACCACCTCTACTGAAGATAAAACCATAACATTAGCAGCTGATTTAAATAAAACAGCTACCCCAGCACTAACATTTGTTTCATGGCTAAGGACAATTGGTCCATCCCACCATAAACCCCAGTCTGCTTCGTCTGCAGAGGTTGTGTGTGTTTCCTGTAAAAACAACACATCTAACTTTTTTTGTGTGGAAATTTCAGAAATTAAAGCCCTCTTTTGCCTATCCCTCCCACCATTAATGTTAAGGCTACCTATTTTAAGGGTCTGCATGAAGAGGGCAGAGAAGAGAGACAGACAAAGAGAAACAAACAGCAGACAGTTGAGAATGAAAAACACCGTGCGATGCATGATCAACATTTAACGTCTGGTTTTTTTGACATTTTTACTTTTTGTTTCCTTTCTCAAGGCTGTGATGTGCTTTTTGAGACGGAAACGTTTCTTTTCATCCAGCATATCAAAACCAACAAGTTTTTTAATTACATTAACGGATCGAATAAATTTGTCAGGATCACCAAAATAATCCGTCACTTTGGCTGATTTTTTATAAGTCTCATCAAGAAAATGTTTAATATCCTCTAAAGAATAGAGATCAGTGTTTCTATTTGAAGACTCACCCACAGAGACTGTATCTGATTCGGAGTCATACTCCATCTCTTCACCTGACAGTGTCTGAGGCTGTGGATCAGGATCTACAGACTGAGAGCTCCTCAGACTGTATGCAGTCACAGGAGCTTTTTCTTCGGTCTGCTCCACTCTGCTTGAAACTTTTTTGGATTGAGAGACAGTAGCGTTGTTTCCAGCGCCATCCACCGTAGCAGCAACAACAGGTGCTGCCACAACAACACCCGCCGCAACAGCGGCAGCGGTTGCGGCCACAGCGGCGTCAGCCGCAGCAGCGGCAACGGGCACGACGCCGACC
This sequence comes from Labroides dimidiatus, assembly GCA_030710495.1. Classification (NCBI taxonomy): domain Eukaryota; kingdom Metazoa; phylum Chordata; class Actinopteri; order Labriformes; family Labridae; genus Labroides; species Labroides dimidiatus. Next base: position 310,322 of record CM061166.1, on the reverse strand, counting down.
GCAGCAGCGTCAGCCGCAGTGGCAGCAACGGGCTCGACGCCGGCCACTGCGGCGTCAGCCGCAGCGGCGGCAACGGGCACAGCACCGACCACAGCGACGCCAGTCACAGCAGCAGCAATAGGCACGATACCAGCCACAGCAGCATCAGCCGCTGCAGCGGCAACAGGCACGGCGCCGACCACAGCGGCGTCAGCCGCAGCAGCCTGAGCCGAAGCTCCGGGTGCAGTATCACCTAGGACCGCATCAGCAGCGGAAGCAGGAGCGGAACTGCCCGCTGCCTCCCCCTGTCTATGCGGACAGGCAAAACGCTTGTGACCAACAT
>CM061166.1:237500-307500 GCA_030710495.1 Labroides dimidiatus | reverse complement strand
GGTCAGACAGGTGTGCATGTAGACAGGCGTGCAGACAGACAGGTGTGTGCACAGGTACCTGTGTGTAGTTGGCAGAGATTTCTTCATTCAGCTCCAGGTGTTTCTTCGATGCTGCTTCCAGCTCTGCTGTTGCTGACGGCAACGCGCTGTCAGAGCACACCTGGACCCAGCCCTCCACTCTGAGCAGGAACTGCACAGGTGAACAGGTGAATCGGTGGACATGTGGACAGGTGAACAGGTGGACATGTGGTCAGCAGGTCGTTTTTAAAACAAACCAGTGAACTCAGGTCAGAGGTACTCACCTGCTCCGCCCCCTGGTGGAATCCTGTTGCCATGGCGAGCGTGTTACTGCGCTCCTCTAGTGCTGTCGTCAGGGACTTCCAGTCCTCCTGTAACCGTGACGACACTGAGGCGATTCGCTCCGCCCCATAGTGACCAGCCTCCGCCAGCCTTCCTGCTACGGTGACCACGCTGTCCACGTTCACACTGCCATTCTGCATCAACACACACACACACACAGGAAGTGAGTACATTTAACACTAACACACTCACACACACACTCACACACACACTCACTCACCATGCAGTTGGCGGTGAAATGCTGATGCTGCGTCTGGAGGTCGACTGCGTGCTGATGACTCTGACCGACCTCTGACAGACTCTGAACGAACAACTCCTTACTGTGAGCGATCCACTCCGACATCTGAGGGTGAGACAGGTGAGACAGGTGAGACAGGTGAGACAGGTGAGACAGGTGAGACAGGTGAGACAGGTGAGAGGGACACAGGTGTGAGAGAGAGAGCTCACCTTAGTGGCGTCCTGCTCGAACAGGTGCAGCTGCAGCGCCTGGTCCAGGTGCAGCTTCCTGTCGCTCCAGCTCTGCAGCAGGTGCGTGCGAGCCGCCTGCATGCCGGTCCAGCAGAGACGACACCTTTGGAGCGACGCTCTGAAAGTCAGCCCCCCCTGACAGCCAGCTGCCGTGGCTCCCACCCCCCACCACTTCCTTCAGTGGCTGCATCACCGTGGGCGGGGCCTAGACGCATTCGCTGCAGCAAGCTCCGCCCCTCTCGCTCAAGAGCATCCACCGGAGCCGTGGCGATGGTGTTCCGCAGACGTCCGTGTTCCTCGAGGAGCCTGGAGACAGAAAGAAGGTAACGTTAAAGACGACCTTCGATTGGGCGCTGAGACGCTGAAGTCAAGACTCACTTGCGGGCCTCGTCCACGTCCTGGGGCTCAGGGATCCGGTTCAGCCCGGCCTCCAGCTGATCCAGCTGGGCCAACAGCTGCGTGGCGGCTCCTGAGAACTCCTCAAGACCCAGACGCAGCTCGGTCCACTCCACATGGTCGTACTCCAGCGAGCCACCGAGGTCAGAGGTCAGCTGGGAGGGGTCAACAAGGCGGGACAGACCCTCCACTGACACCAGGCTGGTCTGAGACAGAGAGAGAGAGAGAGAGAGAGAGAGAGACAGAGAGAGAGAGAGAGGGAGAGACAGAGAGAGAGAGAGAGAGAGAGAGACAGAGAGAGAGAGAGAGAGAGAGACAGAGAGAGAGAGAGAGAGAGAGACAGAGAGAGAGAGAGACAGAGACAGAGAGAGAGAGAGAGATAGAGAGACAGAGAGAGAGAGAGAGAGAGAGAGAGAGACAGAAGCACAACAGGACCTGATGATTTCATCAGTCAGGTGTTACCCTGCCTCTACCTGTGTGTACCTGCCTCTACCTGTGTGTACCTGCCTCTACCTGTGTGTCTGCCTCTACCTGTGTGTACCTGCCTCTACCTGTGTGTGCCTGCCTCTACCTGTGTGTCTGCCTCTACCTGTGTGTACCTGCCTCTACCTGTGTGTACCTGCCTCTTCCTGTGTGTACCTGCCTCTACCTGTGTGTACCTGCCTCTTCCTGTGTGTGCCTGCCTCTACCTGTGTGTACCTGCCTCTACCTGTGTGTACCTGCCTCTACCTGTGTGTCTGCCTCTCCCTGTGTGTCTATGCCTCTACCTGTGTGTGCCTGCCTCTACCTGTGTGTACCTTGTGCTGGACTCAGCAGGGTCCCTGCAGCCGTACCTCAAAGCTGAGCTTGGCGCTGCCCAGGTTGGTCTTGTGTTTCTGCCAGAAGGTGTCGGGTTTGATGAGCAGCGCCGTGTGGATGTTGGAGGAGAACGACTCCTGCAGCGTCCGCAGAACCGGCTTCACGCTGTCCCACTTACTGCCACGCATGTCCACCACCACGGTGAAGCCCCCGAGCACGCACGTCCTCACTGAGAGACAGGCAGACAGACAGACAGGGTCTGATCAATCACCTGTTCACCTGGACAGGCTGAGGCAGAGAGACAGGTGGACACACAGACAGAGGGGGGGTTACCTGGGTATGGTGGACAGGTACGTCACCAGTCGACTGAGGTCTTCCTGTTTTATTCGATCATGATTGGTCCTGGCAGGGAAGGTCAGGATTGGTCCGCCACGTTTGTCCCGCCCACCTGGAGAAGCAGGTTGGTTAAAGTGGGTCACACCTGAGCACGGAGGGTGTGAAGCGTGGACGAGCGTGGGCGTGTCTCACCTGAAACGAAGGCCACTTTCTCTCTGAGCACCGTCAGGACGTCAACTGCTCGCACGCTCTCAGCTTTACCTGAACCTGAGACAGAGAGACAGAGGTTCACCTGCTGCACACACCCATCACCTCATCACCTGACATCCTGCCTCCCCCCCCCCCCCCTTCTTCTTCTTCTCTCATGTCTGGTCTGCCAGGTGGAGGATCGTTCACCTGCAGGACAGAGCACGGCTCCACGACGCTTACAGAGATCAAACACGCCAAAGAGAGCATCCAGCACGACTGAGACTCATCCCTGCACACACTGCTCTCAGCACTCAGTCAGTGTGTGTGTGTGTGTGTGTGTGTGTGTGATCCTGGTGTTCACATCAGGCCTCACGTCTGGTGAAGATGTGAGGCCTCCTCCTCTTCCTCCTCCACCAAACTATCCCCACACCTCCTCGACGTGAGCCAATCAGGCTGCAGAGAGGAGCTGACAGACATTTCAATTAGAAAGCTGCAGCTGACTGTGTGTGTGTGTGTGTGTGTGTGTGTGTGTGTGTGTGTGTGTGTGTGTGTGTGTGTGTGTGTGTTTTACAGACAGACATACAGGCCTCCTGTGTGTGTCAGATCATCCTGCACAGCAGGGAGAAGCTAATCCAACACACACACACTGAGGGCATTAAACATCTCACATTAGCAGCTCAGCGCGCAGCGCTAACCCTCAGAGAGAGAGAGAGAGAGAGAGAGAGAGAGAGAATGAGAGAGAGAGTAAAAACATGAAGGCGACCTCACCTCCTCCTCACTCTCTGTCTCCTTCATCACTGTCCTTGAGTCCTCTCCTCCCCCTGGACTGATCCAGCTCCTCAAAGCCCCCCCTTTCACCTCAGACCCAGACTGACTTCAGTCTACACTCCACACTGAGACCTGAGAGGGATTATGGGGGCTGCTGTGGACCCCGTTTTAAACTCCACCTCTTAACACAGATATATTGGGTCAGGTCCAGCTGAATCAGTCGGAGCCTCCTCAGATCAGGGAGATGTTTCACTCCTGCTGCTCGCTGATGCTCCTTCTCTGAGCAGAACTCAGGAGGAGGAGTCTGACCTCCAGCTCCTCACACGCCTCCTTCCTGAGGATGAAGCTGCGGGACGGACTGAGAGAGGACCTGAGGTCCCTCATCGGACTGTTCCTCTCTGAGCTGATCACTGAGACTCACATCAGCCGTCTCCAATCAACCAAGAGATGGTGTGTGTGTGTGTGTGTGTGTGTGTGTGTGCTACACGTCTGAGAGCTAGCAGCTCACTGCCTGCAGTCAGTAATGAGTGTGTTTGTGGGTGTTTGTGGGCTGTAAACATGACACCGTGTCTGAATCCTGGACGCTCACATTGATCCCGATCAGCTGCCTCTCAGGACGACTCACTCTCATCCAGCTGTCAATCAAACAGACTCCAGACCAGCAGAGGGAGTCGGAGGAGGGGACTTCCATCCCGAATAAGCTGTCTCACCCCACTAAAACCACTCTCTCACACACACACACACACACACACACACACACACACACACACACACACACACACACACACACACACACACACACACACACACACACACACTCTGAGTCAGTGTAAAGCCTAAAATAGCCTCTAAACAGATGAAAGCCTTCAGAGAAAGTCAGTCTGTCAGGACTCATCACACACATTACGCAACGCCAAATAATGACACCGCTTCAGCACGGCGTCCTCTGAGTGTCTGGAATGTCAGCCTGAGAGACGAGCGCGTCACACCGAGACTCCAACACAAACGTGATGACGGGAATAAAGCCACCTCATGACATCACGTGTCTTCAGCTCTGAGCTCCTCGTGGTTCCTCTCCACCGCTCAGACGTCCTGCTGCCATGAGCTCAGCCTTCATCAGGATGTCAGCTGAGGTCTGATGAGGTCTGGGTGAGGTCTGATGAGGTCTGATGAGGTCTGATGAGGTCTGGTGAGGTCTGATGAGGTCTGGTGAGGTCTGATGAGGTCTGGTGAGGTCTGGTGAGGTCTGAGAGGTCTGGTGAGGTTTGGTGAGGTCTGATGAGGTCTGGTGAGGTCTGATGAGGTCTGGTGAGGTCTGGTGAGGTCTGATGAGGTCTGGTGAGGTCTGATGAGGTCTGGTGAGGTCTGGTGAGGTCTGTGAGGTCTGTGAGGTCTGGTGAGGTCTGATGAGGTCTGGTGAGGTCTGGTGAGGTCTGGTGAGGTCTGATGAGGGTCTGATGAGGTCTGATGAGGTCTGGTGAGGTCTGATAGAGGTCTGGTGAGGTCTGATGAGGTCTGGTGAGGTAGGTGGGTCTGATGAGGTCTGGTGAGGTCTGATGAGGTCTGGTGAGGTCTGATGAGGTCTGATGAGGTCTGATGAGGTCTGGTGAGGTCTGATGAGGTCTGGTGAGGTCTGATGAGGTCTGGTGAGGTCAGGTGAGGTCTGGTGAGGTCTGGTAGGTCTGGGTGAGGTCCGGTGAGGTCCGGTGAGGTCTGGTGAGGTCCGGTGAGGTCTGGTGAGGTCTGGTGACGTACGCTCACAGGAAGGCTCTGGTGTTCTATCCTGATGGACTCCCTCATGTTTGAGCTGGTTAGCGTTTAGCTTCTTTAGCCCCTGAGCTCTGAGTCTCACTCTTTGTTTCCAGATCTCTTTCAGACTCCTCCAAAGTTGTGGATGACAGCAGGTGTCAGGAGGTGAGTCCTGCTCTCTGAGTGTCTCAGAGGAGGTCTGGATTCGGCCCACGTGCCCCACTTTGACCCCCCCTGCCCTGCCTCATCAAGATTATCCAGGTGTGATCTCAGGTAACTGCTCACCTTTTATACAAATCCTCCCTTTACTGCACATACCTGCATGCAGCATAGGAACTGTTGCTATAGTAACCTGCAGGTGAGCATACCTGAGGGAGCTTAAATGAAGTTTATACTGATGCCTGCCAGCCAATCAGAGCGCAGCATTAACTGCTGTCATAGTATCAACACAACTCATCATCAACCCGAGTCCTGATGGAGGAATGTAACACACACACACACACACACACACACACACACACACACACACACACACACAGCACTGACAGCCCAGCAGGCCTTCCCACAGTCCTCCTTGTTAAGGACCCTCCACCCCAATACACACACATGCATGCACGCGCACACACACACACACCTCAGTGCCATTGGATGGAGGGATGCTGACACACTCTTACACATTAATAGCATGCAGCCTACACACACACACACACACACACACACACACACACACACACACACACAGGTCTCTGAGTCAATGGGCGGATGTGGAGGCATCATGGCGACAGCAGCTCCTACTACACACACGCGCGTGCACTCCGACGCGCGCATGCACGCACACACACACACACACACACACACACACACACACACACACACACACACACACACACACCCTACCTGCCGTCGCCAGGCCGTCCGGGCCCGCTTCTCCTCCTCCATCCACCGGATTCATCCTCCCTCCTCCTCGCGCTGCTCCTTCGCCTGGCGCCTCCCTCTCCTCCTCCTCCTCCTCCTCCTCCTCGCGCTCTCTCCTCCGTTATGTACCGTCGCTCGCTCCGCTCCGCGCGCCTCCTTCCTGCCTACCCGTCCATCCCAGCGGCTTTACATCAGATCGGGTCCGGTCCAGGACCCGGGGAGACTGGCGGGCGCTCCGTTGGATGGACGGATGTGTTTCCCTCCTCCTGGTACGGATCGGTCGGTCACTGCTGCATCCTCCTCGGCTCAGCCTCGGTGGTCCTCCTCCTCCTCCTCCTCCTCCTCTGCTGCTGCTGTTCTTACGTTACCGTGATCCCGCGCGGCATCGCATCACATCACGTCACCGTTCCTGCCTCCGACCCCGTTACTGCATCAGTTACCGTCTCCGTGAGGTTCCCTGCAGCCCCGGTGCTCCTCTCTCTCCTCCTGCCGGTCCAGGCAGCGGACGCTCGGTGGCTCGGTGTGTTTCTGCACGCAGGCGCACCGGAGAGATGGAGGGGCGCTGTGCGTGAGGGCTGCAGCAGCTGCTGCACCGAGAATACACACACACACACACACACACACACACACACACACACACACACACACACACACACACACACACACACACACACACAACCCCCGCTTCTCGCCGTTACTATAAACGTTACTGTTACCGTGAGCTCCGGTAATGTAACGGAGAGAGGTGATCATCTAACACTAAGATTTATTAGTGATTTATTTTACACATTAGTAAAAAAAAACCATCAGAAACACGGGAGTGGTTTGATTTTTAATAACAGGGCAGGAAGGAGCGAACAGATCCGCTTCGGTTCAAACCCTCAAGATTCAAGGATCGGTTCAATATTTCTCCTCATGCATGATTTTACCAGGAATGACAGAAAAATTACAGACAGATGATTACGAACTGAACAGAAACCTTCAGAGAAACACATGAAACTAACACACATGAATTAAACTGGGCCTCCACGCCTTCCGTAGAACCTGTCAGAAAATAAACACCAGTGATAAAGTGAATGAATTCAGCTGGAACTACAGCGCCCTCCAGCGGACGGCTGCACACACAGCAGCCTCCACACTGACTCCTGTGCGAGACTGATGGACTGATAAGAGCTGAAAACTGGACTCAGGAAGACCGGACCCCCTTTACGCAGCACGCTTCAGACCCCCCCCCACAGATAGATAGAGAGAGAGAGAGGGGGAGAGAGAGAGGTGGGTGCGTGATTAGGTGGGTGTATCGGATCCCTTTGGTGCAGAAGGAAGTGACGACGCTGCGTGATGATGTCACGTTGCCATGGAAACAGCAGAGCGTTCGCTCCTGACTGTTGTTAGCTCACCGACCGATCTGGAAAACGTGGATTTCGTCGGTTTTTTAGTGATTGTAAGTTATGTTTTCGATACTTCGGAGTCATTGTGAAGCTTTGTGTCAGTCAGAGTCTCTGTTCATGTTTCAGACAGTTTGTTAGTTAAAGTCTAAACGACTCGGACTCGCTTAGTTAGCAGTTAGCAGCTAGCTACAGGGCTAACAGGTGTTTCTGATGAAGGTGTGACCCCCTACAGTCCCTGATAGAGCTGTTCGCTGGGTGCTGACGGGGGGGTGAGACAGTCTGATACACCTGTCTGCCGTCTCTGCTGACTCTCTCCTGTCTCTCTCTGTCCTCTCTCTCCCCTCTCTCTCCCTTTCCTTCTCCTCTCTCTCCCCTCTCCCCTCTCTCTCCTCTCTCTGTCCTCTCTCTCTCCCCCTCTCTCTCTCCCCCTTTCTCTCTCCCCCCTCTCTCCCCCTCTCTCTCCCCCTCTCTCTCTCCCCCCTCTCCCCCCTCTCCCCCCCCTCCCCCCCTCTCCCCCCTCTCCCCCCTCTCTCCCCTCTCCCCCCTCTCTCCCCCTCTCTCCCCTCTCTCCTCTCTCTCCCCTCTCTCTCTCCCCTCTCTCCCCTCTCTCCCCTCTCTCTCTCCCCTCTCTCCCCTCTCTCTCTCCCCCCTCTCCCCCCTCTCTCCCCTCTCTCCCCTCTCTCCCCTCTCTCCCCTCTCTCCCCTCTCTCCCCTCTCTCTCTCCCCTCTCTCTCCTCTCTCTCTGCCTGGTTGTTAGTGCAGCTCGTCCTCCTGTGTCTCTGCTCCTCTGACATGTGGACGCTGTTTGTGGCTGTTTTCAGGGTGGTACCGTGTGAATGGAGCTCCAGGAGGAGGAGGAGGAGGAGGTGATGGTGTTGGAGCTGAAGAGGCAGCTTGAGGATGAAGACCTGAACCTGGAGCAGAGGGTCTACCTGCTGAACTCTGGCTTAGACAGTGAGACCACCTGTGTGACAGAGAGCCCCTGGTCATGTCCAGCTGTTTGACTTTGAGCCTGTTAGACATCAAACTCCTCTCTGTCTCCGTCAGAGCTTTTCAACATGGCGGCCGTGCGGACAGACAGCGGTGCCTTGACTCGTGTGAAGGCTCAGCTCTACATGAGTGGCGTCCTGAGTCACTGCGTCCTCCTTCTGTCTCAGGATCACAGAAAGCTGCAGGGGAACTGGAGCGCCGCCGCCACGCTCGCCCAGCTCACCAGGTGATGATTCGCCAAACATTCAGCGAACAGGATTTAATGTTGAGCTTTAATAAGAATCAGAAATGAGCTGGAAGTCTTCTCTGAGTGTGTGTGTGTGTGTGTGTGTGTGTGTGTGTGTGTGTGTGTGTTTGCAGTTCCTGTTGTGTTGGGGTGGAACCAGGCAGGTGTACGGAGGCCTTTCATAGGCTGTTCCTGCCGTCACTGATGGACAGCCTCCTGTCATTGGTCAGTCAGCTGACGAGGCAGCAGGAGGTGAGGAGTCGCCTTCCTCAGAGAGCTTTGTTTCTGTCTCCCTCTCTCTGGATGCTGACTGTCTCTCTCTCTCTCTCTCTCTCTCTCTCTCTCTCTCTGGATGCTGACTGTCTCTCTCTCTCTCTCTCTCTCTCTCTCTCTCTCTCTCTCTCTGGATGCTGACTGTCTCTCTCTCTCTCCCTGTCAGCGTGCGTCTCTCCTCAGGAAGCTGATGGACTCAGTCGGCCGCCTGCTCAGAGCTCATCCTCGGCTCACATCTCACGGTCAGTCACCTTCGCTGCTCATCGATGTGCTCATCGATGTGCTCATCGATGTGCTCATCGATGAGCACATCGAAGTCATCAGGGACCCTCTGATTGGTTATTGGTCCATCTGTCTGTCGGTCTCGCTGACTGAAAGGAGCAGCAGGTCATCAGGTAACGTCAGGTGTTTTATGTCTTACAGTGCTAAGCTCCGCCCACTACGAGCAGATCCAGATGTGTGATGATGTCGGTGTTTCTCTGCTGTGTGTGCAGCTGTGGATTCAAACCTGCTCAGCCAGCAGGTAACACACACACACACACACACACACACACACACACACACACACACACACACACACAGGAACAGTGAAGTGGAAGGCTCTCCTCTCTCTCTCTCCTCTCTCTCCTCTCTCTCTCCTCTCAGGGACTTCGTCTCCAGGTTGAGCAACAACACTCTCATGCTGCTGCTCAACGAGGCCGTTGCCCAGTTAGCTGTCAGCCCTGATTCTGCAGTGGGCGGAGCCTCAGTCAGACTCATCCTCCTCATGGCCAATCAGCAGGAGCAGCGCGTGCAGCCCCTCCTCCTCAGCTTCAGAGGTCAGAGGTCACAGCTTTCTTTGAATCAATGCTGACGGAGTGTGGACTCAAACATCCTGAGAGGTCAGAGTCCTTCTCTCTGTCCCCGCAGGTCTGGACAACCTGTTGGACAAAGACTGGAGGGGGCGGGGTTTTGACGTGGACGTGGATCAGCTGATTACTCTCATCCAATCAGACAGAGGCACAAGGAGCCAGTCGAAGGTTGGTCTGAGAGAAGTCCTTCTGATTGGTCCCAGCTCAGGTTGACCTCTGACCCCTCCTCTCTGTGGCAGGCAGAAACAGAGCGTGTGCGGGCAGCGTGTGTGATCCAGGCGGCGTGGAGGTCGTTCCAGATCAGACGCAGAGTAAAGAGCCTGAACAGAGCTGTGAGCACGCTGCAGAGGAGATACAGGTACCTGTCTGTCTGCACGTCCGTCTGTCTGTCTGTCTGTGCATATAGAGAGCAAACCACAGGTAAACCCTGTGTGTGTGTGTGTGTGTGTGTGTGTGTGTGTGTGTGTGTGTCAGGGCTCGGAGGAGACAGCAGCAGCAGCAGAGGGAGGCCCAGCAGTGGGAGGAGGAGCTAAGATACCAGGTGAGTCTCTGAGGTGACGGCAGTCACAGGTCTTAATAATGTGTGTGTGTGCTTTTAGAATATATGTGTGTGTGTATGTGTGTGTGTGTGCTTTTAGAATATATGTGTGTGTGTATGTGTGTGTGTGTGCTTTTAGAATATATGTGTGTGTGTGTTGTAGGTGTGTTTGAGGCGACAGCAGGCCAGGAGGAGGTTCCACCAGAAACAGAGAGAACTGCTGCAGCTGCTGCCTGCAGGTACACACACACACACACACACACACACACACAGACACACACAAACTGCTCATTTGTTCTCCAATTTAAATCTTTGTGTGTGTGTGTGTGTGTGTGTGTGTGTGTTTTCAGAGCAGGTGCAGCCGTACCTGCAGGAGTGTGAGCGGCGTGCAGCCGTTGTGATCCAGAGCGTCTGGAGAGGTTTCAGAGAGCGAAGACGCTACGACACACACCGACACACACTGACACACTCGCAGACCAGGACAAGAGCAGCCAGGACGCTGCAGAGAGCGGTACACACACACACACACACACACACACATTCTGTTCTCACACACACACACAAACATTCTGGTCTCACACACACACTGGACTCTTTCAGGTGCGTAACTTTCTGCAACAACGGCGGGCAGCCAGGGCCCCTCCCATCCCGCCCTTCTGGATTGGTCAGAAAGGTTTGACGGACAGCAGGAGGGTGGAGCTAAGGAGACAGGTGGAGGCGTACGTTTCACTGCATCCTGTAAGAGCCTCTGATTGGTCAGAGTGTCATCACACACACACTGCTGCTCCGAGTGTTACTGATGGCCTCTGTGTGTGTGTGTGTGTGTCTGTGTGTGTGTGTGTGTGTGTGTGTGTGTGTGTACAGTCGTCCCGGGTGTCTCCTCAGGAGTGTAAGCGTCTCCATGAGGAGGTGCAGCTGCTGATCCAGTTGGAGCTGCAGCGGGGGGAGGAGCAGAGGAGGGCGGAGGAGCGGATGGAGGCTCTGCTGGCTCACACACACACACAGCTGGAGCTGCTCAGAGGTCTCACACACACTCCTTCACCTCCTTTCTTTCTTCCTCCTCTAGAGTGCTCGTGTGTGTGTGTGTGTGCGTGTGTGTGTGTGTGTCTGATTTTTAGCAGCCATCCACAGATGTGTGTAAAATGACATCATCATACGGTCTGATGGCCCCTCCCTCTCTCTCCTGGCAGATGCCCCGCCTCTCGCCCTCGTTACGCCAACAGATGCAGAGTCCTTCCTGAGCCCCTCAGGTCCCATCGCCACTCGGGCCCGCGATGCCCACAATGCAATGCTGCAGGCCAGCCGGCTGCCATGGTGGAAGACACTGGGAGACACCGCCAGTGTCGACAAGTTTAACCCCACCCACCTGCAGGAGCTGGAGGCGGAGCTTGGAGGACTGTTTGTTGGGGGGTCAGCCGGGGTCACCAACCTCTCTGAGGTGGATGGATGTAACCGCTGACCTTTGACCTTAAGACTTGTTAAAGTGACTGATGTGAACCTTCAGTCTGTGTCTTTGTAAACCTGCTGATGAGGGTTAGAGATGAGGCGAAATGAGAAACGCCGCCCGGATTAAAGAGTCTGCAGGTTGATGTCGAAGGCGCCGCGTGCAGCTGAACGGACGCTGCTCTGAACTTTAAATTCAATAAAAATAAAATGTGTTAAAATCTTGGTCGTGACGTTTTCTTTAAGCTGAATAAAGGGTGAGGTGCAGCGCTGGGGGGCATGTAACCAGTCACCTGGTGTAGTAACCTGTGTGGAGCAGCAGGGGGCGCTCCTGCACAGGTTTTACTCCCTCCTCTGTGCGGCCTCGGTGTCAGACAGTGGTGACCCTTAGATGCAGCTCGCGCTCTGATGGTTTTACTCTCTAAAGTGGTTTTTCCTCTCACATCTGTCCTCCTGTCTCAGCTCTCAGACTGCAGGACGGTCCTGAGAGTTCAGCGCTGGGTGAAAATGACGTTTGTCACCAGCTCTAACGTGTGCTGTGACACACGCCTCAGAGGTTTGTCGATCACATGTATTGATCACTGATGGGAGCAGCTGGACAGTCCAGGCTCAGCACACGTTATGTAAGCAGCTCTGTGTCCGTGTGTGTGTCTGTGTGTGTGTGTGTGTGTGTCAGACTGGAGGAGAGCAGCGCTGGAGTCAGCAGGTAGCAGCTCTGTGCCGTCTGCATGTTTCTGATTTTATCTGAATGTTGATCAGACGAGTGCTGCTCGACGACTTCCTGTTGGTTCTGCATTAAATGAGGTCCGGATGAGGTCAGGAGTTCATGCAAGAATCTGTCTGTCTGCCTGCCTGCCTGTCTGTCTGTCTGTCTGTCTGTCTCAGTACCTGTCTATCTCAGAACCTGTCTGTCTGTCTGGGAGCTGGAGGGTTAACCCTCAGAGGAATGTTTGGGGGCAGGAGGTGGAGGAAAGGTTTCTCGGTCTAATCCTTCTTTTCTGTTTGCACCTCCTCTGCACCTCCCTCCCTCACTCACTCCTGCTCTCGGTCCCGCTCAGCCTCCACCGCCATCCTCCTCTCAGCTCCTGTCACCACGGACACACCGGAGGCTTCCAGCTCTCCCAGCATGCAGCGGGGGATGACCATGCCATCCTTGTTCAGCGGCGTCAGCCCTCCCAGTTTGCCCAGTTTACCTCGAGGTTTGACCATGCCCAGTTTACCCAGAGGCCTCACTGCTCCCAGTTTACCCAGCCTGCCCCGAGGCCTCACTGCTCCCAGTTTACCCAGCATGCCCAGTTTACCCAGGGGGATGTCTCTGCCAAGGTCTGTGGCCCTGTCCGCCGTGTCCCAGGCTCCTCGGAGGCTCCTGCAGGACTGCTGCTCCGTGCTGGACCACCAGACACCAGGAGGTACCACTCTGACTTTACTTCACACATACTGATGAAATCCCTGCCATCTGAGTCAGAGCCCCGAGTCAGAGTCCTGAGTCAGAGCCCAGAGTCAGAGTCCTGAGTCAGAGTCCTGAGTCAGAGTCCTGAGTCAGAGCCCAGAGTCAGAGTCCTGAGTCAGAGTCCTGAGTCAGAGTCCTGAGTCAGAGTCCTGAGTCAGAGTCCTGAGTCAGAGCCCTGAGTCAGAGCCCAGAGTCAGAGTCCCGAGTCAGAGCCCCGAGTCAGAGCCCCGAGTCAGAGTCCTGAGTCAGAGCCCAGAGTCAGAGCCCTGATTCAGAGTCCTGAGTCAGAGTCCTGATTCAGAGCCCAGAGTCAGAGCCCTGAGTCAGAGCCCTGATTCAGAGCCCAGAGTCAGAGTCCTGATTCAGAGCCCAGAGTCAGAGCCCTGAGACAGAGTCCCGATTCAGAGTCCTGAGTCAGAGTCCTGAGTCAGAGCCCAGAGTCAGAGTCCCGATTCAGAGCCCTGAGTCAGTCCTGAGGTTTTTCTGACCTGAACTCTGAGCTCGGTGTCTCCTCTGATCAGTTTGGTGTTTGAGGTCTGAAGACTTTGATCAGGTTCTTCTGATCCACAGAAACCTGAAACTGAAGCAAACCCAGGTACAGATGCATCCAGATTAACCTCAGGATTAATCTTCAGACACAGATTATGGCTTTAGTCAGAGTAGAAATAGAACAGGGAGCAGAGAACGCTGGTCTGGGATTTGATGGTCATGTTTCTAACGCCATCACGCCATCACGCCATCACGCCGCTTTCTACCTGAGCCTTTAAATCAAACACAGCCAAGCGTGCGCCAGACATGGACTCAGTTTCCTGCGAGTTTCCTGCGAGTTTCCTGCGAGTTTCCTGCGAGTTTCCTGCGAGTTTCCTGCGAGTTTCCTGCGAGTTTCCTGTGAGTTTCCTGCGAGTTTCCTGCGAGTTTCCTGCGAGTTTCCTCTGAGCCTCAGCTCTGCAGGTTTTTGATGTTTCCGCTTTCTGTTCCTGTTGGAATGATAAATAAATCCAGAGCAGATTATAGAGCTGAGCTGCTGCACATGGCCCGGATCTCACACACACACACACACACACACACACACACACACACACACACACACACACACACACACACACACACAGAGTGGAATATTTCAGGGTTAAAGCTGGTGGGAATATTAATTCTCCTGAGGATTATAAATCTGATGAAACAAACCGTTTCTTCAATCGGAGCTTTAACATGACGAGCCATTAGAGTCTGTCTGAACTGACGTGAATAAGAGGAGGTGGCTTCTGTGTGTGTGTGTGTGTGTGTGTGTTTCTCTGTGTGTGCAGGGGATTAACCATGAGTGTGTGTGTGATGGAGGTGACCGTGTGGATGTGAGCTGCAGAGTCGTCTTCATGTACGGTGAGATTTATTTACATTTATTCACTTTTTCTGTAAACTTTTTCATCAGAGCTGCAGAATTAAAGCTCTCTCTCTCTGTAGCTCTCTGTCTCTCTCTCTCTCTGTAGCTCTCTCTCTCTCTCTCTCTGTAGCTCTCTCTCTCTCTCTCTCTCTGTAGCTCTCTCTCTCTCTTTCTTTGTAGCTCTCTGTAGCTCTCTGTAGCTCTGTGTAGCTCTCTCTCTCTGTAGCTCTCTGTCTCTCTCTGTCTCTCTCTCTCTGTCTCTCTCTCTCTCTCTCTGTAGCTCTCTGTCTCTCTCTGTCTCTCTCTCTCTCTGTCTCTCTCTCTCTCTCTCTGTAGCTCTCTGTCTCTCTCTGTCTCTCTCTCTCTCTGTCTCTCTCTCTCTCTCTCTGTAGCTCTCTCTCTCTGTCTCTCTCTCTCTGTAGCTCTCTCTCTCTGGACTCTCTGAGGCAGGTTTTTCATCAGCTCAGGGTCCATGATGTTGTGGTCTCACCTCCACCTCACTCACCTGTTCCCTCACATGGAGAAACTCTGTGTTTATTTAATGACTGGATGAGCTCAGTGCCTTGCTCAGTGCCTCGCTCAGTGTGTGTTTGAACCTGCACAGCTCACATTATAAACACATTACATAACAGAGTCTGCAGGATTAGGACGCAGCATCAGCGCTCTGTTGTGATGCTCAGTGTGATGAGCTGGCAGGTCGCCATTGGTCGATTCCTCGTCTCTGTTAATCCCCCAAAAACCCCTCTGAACACAGAACGCTGAGGGGAAACATGGTGACTCTCTGCTGCCCCCTGGAGGACGGCCTGCTCACTCATCTCTCTCTCTCCCCCCTCTCCCCCTCTCTCGGCAGGGCTGTGCGGGTGCTGCTGGGCGCTGCGACCACGCTACAAGCGGCTGGTTGATAACATATTCCCAGAAGACCCGGA
Source organism: Labroides dimidiatus (assembly GCA_030710495.1). Taxonomy (NCBI): domain Eukaryota; kingdom Metazoa; phylum Chordata; class Actinopteri; order Labriformes; family Labridae; genus Labroides; species Labroides dimidiatus. The sequence goes on along the minus strand of CM061166.1, from coordinate 292,058 downwards.
GGTACACACACACACACACACACACACACACACACACTCACAAAAAAAACAAATAAGTTTTGACTCTGATTGTGTGTGTGTGTGTGTGTGTGTGTGTGTGTGTGTGTGTGTGTGTGTGTGTGAAGGAGGGTCTGGTGAAGGCGAACATGGAGAAGCTGACGTTCTTCGCTCTGTCTGCTCCAGAGAAACTCGACCGTATCGCTGCGTACCTGTCAGAGCGTCTGACCCGAGAGCTGAACCGTCACCGCTATGGGTCAGAACACACACTCTGTCTCACACACACACACACACACACACGGTAACATGCAGTAACCCTGAGTCGGTCCCTGCAGGTTCGTGTGCATTGCAATGGAGGCGATGGAGCAGCTGCTGCTGGCGTGTCACTGTCAGAGCATCAACCTGCTGGTGGAGAGCTTCCTCAGCACGCTGCGTCTGCTGCTGGAGCACGACAAGCCTCACCTGCACATGCTCGCCACCAGCTCTGTGAGCGCCACTCACCTCACGCCACACACTGCACGCCACGCACTGCACGCCACACACTGCAGGCCACACACTGCAGGCCACACACTGCACGCCACGCACTGCACACCACGCACTGCACGCCACGCACTGCAGGCCATACACTGCAGGCCACTCACTGCACGCCACGCACTGCAGGCCACTCACCGCAGGCCACACACTGCAGGCCACTCACTGCACACCATGCACTTCACGCCACGCACTGCACACCACGCACTGCACGCCACGCACTGCAGGCCATACACTGCAGGCCACTCACTGCACGCCACGCACTGCAGGCCACTCACCGCAGGCCACACACTGCAGGCCACTCACTGCACACCATGCACTTCACGCCACACACTGCACACCATGCACTACACGCCACACACTGCAGGCCACTCACTGCAGGCCACACACTGCAGGCCACACACTGCAGGCCACTCACTGCACGCCACACACTGCAGGCCACACACTGCACACCATGCACTACACGCCACACACTGCACACCATGCACTACACGCCACACACTGCACACCATGCACTACACGCCACTCACCGCAGGCCACACACTGCAGGCCACTCACTGCAGGCCACACACTGCAGGCCACACACTGCAGGCCACACACTGCACACCATGCACTTCACGCCACACACTGCACACCATGCACTACACGCCACACACTGCAGGCCACTCACTGCAGGCCACACACTGCAGGCCACTCACTGCACGCCACACACTGCAGGCCACACACTGCACACCATGCACTACACGCCACACACTGCACACCATGCACTACACGCCACACACTGCAGGCCACACACTGCACACCATGCACTACACGCCACACACTGCAGGCCACACACTGCACACCATGCACTACACGCCACACACTGCAGGCCACACACTGCACACCATGCACTACACGCCACACACTGCAGGCCACACACTGCACACCATGCACTACACGCCACACACTGCAGGCCACTCACTGCACGCCACACACTGCACGCCACACGCCGCGGATTACACACTACACGCCACACACTGCACGCCACACACTGCACGCCACTCACTGCACGCCACACACTGCAGGCCACACACTGCAGGCCACACACTGCACGCCACACACTGCAGGCCACACACTGCACGCCACGCACTGCACGCCACGCACTGCACACAACACACTGCAGGCCACTCACTGCACACAACACACTGCAGGCCACGCACTACACGCCGCGGATTACACACTGCAGTCAGAGCTGCTGTCCCATCATGCTCCTCTCTGAGCTCAGATGGAAACAGAGAGGTCAACATCATGACCTCTGTTCATGCACAGTAATCCTCCCATCCTGAAAGTCATCCATGAAGCTCTCTCTCTCTCTCTCTCTCTCTCTCTCTCTCTCTCTCTCTCTCTCTCTTTCCTGGCTTTAGTTTGTGAAGTTTGCAAACATCGAGGAGGACACGCCGTCGTATCATCGCAGCTACGACTTCTTCGTGTCTCGCTTCAGTGAGATGTGTCACTCTGAGCACGACGACCCCGAAATACGGAACAGGTTTGATTCCTCTGCGGCACACCTCAGAGAGAGCCTGGGTTTATTAAAGTGATGATGCACAAAATAAATGTGTGTGTGTGTGTGTGTGTGTGTGTGTGTGTGTGTGTGTGTGTAGGATCCGTGTGTCAGGGATCAGAGGTCTGCAGGGTGTGGTCAGGAAGACGGTGGACGACGAGCTGCAGGCGAACATCTGGGAGCTGCGCCACATGGAGCAGATCGTCCCCGCCCTGCTGGTCAACCTGCAGCAGCACACACAGGCTGACAGGTACACACACACACACACACACACACACACACACACACACACACACACACAGACTTCAGAACAGTTTAACATATAATTTGCTAATGTGTGTGTGTGTGTGTGTGTGTGTGTGTGTGTGTGTGTGTGTGTGTGTGTGTGTGTGTGTGTGTGTAGTGAGTCCCCAGCAGAGCAGACTGAGGTGTGTTTCAGGGAGTTGCTGGGACGAGCCGCATATGGACACATCAACAACGCCATCAGACCTGTGCTTATGTATGACAAACACACACACACAAACACACACACAAACACACACACACACACACACACACACACACACACACACACACACACACACACACACACACACACACACTGTGGCTCTCGGTCAGTAAAGGTAAATGTGTGTTTTCAGGCACCTGGACAGTCACAGTCTTTGGGAAGAACGAAGTTTTGCTGTTCAGTGTTTCCAAATCATCATGTTCTCCATCCAGGTGAGATAACACCTGTCCTCACCTGTCCTCACCTGTCCTCACCTGTCCTCACCTGTCTTCACCTGTCCTCACCTGCTCTCACCTGTCCTCACCTGTCCTCACCTGCCCTCACCTGCCCTCACTGTCCTCACCTGCTCTCACCTGTCCTCACCTGTCCTCACCTGTCCTCACCTGTCCTCACCTGTCCTCACCTGTCCTCACTGTCCTCACCTGCTCTCACCTGTCCTCACCTGTCCTCACTGTCCTCACCTGTCCTCACCTGTCCTCACTGTCCTCACCTGCTCTCACCTGTCCTCACCTGCCCTCACTGTCCTCATCTGTCCTCACCTGTCCTCACCTGTCCTCACCTGTCCTCACCTGCTCTCACCTGTCCTCACCTGTCCTCACCTGTCCTCACTTCACATCATGTTAGCTTCCGCCTGCTCTGACTTTGTTTTCACCTGTCAGTCTCAGCACTCTCACCTGGTCATCCAGCAGCTGTTGGGTCACCTGGATGCCAACAGCAGGAGTCCAGCTTCGGTCCGAGCCGGGATCGTGGAGGTTCTGTCTGAAGCTGCTGTGATAGAAGCCACCGGATCTGTGGGTCAGTCAGCGTCCTGCATCCTGCGTCCTGCGTCCTGCATCCTGCATCCTGCGTCCTGCGTCCTGCATCCTGCATCCTGCGTCCTGCGTCCTGCATCCTGCATCCTGCGTCCTGCGTCCTGCGTCCTGCGTCCTGCGTCCTGCGTCCTGCGCCCTGCGTCCTGCGTCCTGCGTCCTGCGTCCTGCGTCCTGCGTCCTGCGTCCTGCGTCCTGCGTCCTGCGCCCTGCGTCCTGCGTCCTGCGTCCTGCGTCCTGCGTCCTGCGCCCTGCGTCCTGCGTCCTGCGTCCTGCGTCCTGCGTCCTGCGCCCTGCGCCCTGCGTCCTGCGCCCTGCGTCCTGCGTCCTGCGTCCTGCGCCCTGCGTCCTGCGCCCTGCGTCCTGCGTCCTGCGTCCTGCGCCCTGCGCCCTGCGTCCTGCGCCCTGCGCCCTGCGTCCTGCGTCCTGCGCCCTGCGTCCTGCGCCCTGCGTCCTGCGTCCTGCGTCCTGCGCCCTGCGTCCTGCGTCCTGCGTCCTGCATCCTGCGCCCTGCGTCCTGCGTCCTGCATCCTGCGCCCTGCGTCCTGCGCCCTGCGTCCTGCGTCCTGCATCCTGCGCTCTGTGTCCTGCGTCCTGCGCCCTGCGCCCTGCATCCTGCGCCCTGCGTCCTGCGTCCTGCATCCTGTGCCCTGCGTCCTGCGTCCTGCATCCTGCGCCCTGCGTCCTGCGTCCTGCGTCCTGCGCCCTGCGTCCTGCGTCCTGCATCCTGCGCTCTGTGTCCTGCGTCCTGCGCCCTGCGTCCTGCATCCTGCGTCCTGCATCCTGCGTCCTGCATCCTGCGCTCTGTGTGTGTCCTTAGGTCTGTGCGTGTGTGTAACTCACTTTTCCATGTGTGTGCGTGTGTGTGTGCATGTGTGTGTGTGTGTGTGTGTGTGTGAAGGTCCCACGGTGCTGGAGGTGTTCAACACGTTACTGAGACAGCTGCGGCAGAGCGTGGACTACGAGCTGACCGGCTTCTACGACAACACGGCTCTAAATAAAACCAGCTCGGCCGAGGAGAAGACGCTGCAGGACGCCGTCATCAAAACCATCGGTCAGGATCAGACTTCCTGTTTCCTTTCAGCGCCATGACACTTTGACATTCTAAAAGTTCGTTTCTGTTCCAGGATCCTTCGCCAACACGCTCCCCATCTACCAGAGGTCAGAGGTCATGCTCTTCATCATGGGAAAGATCCCAGTTCCTGGAATCTACCCCGCTCTGGGGTCGCCCAACGCCGGGTACAGCTCACCGCCGCCCCCCTGCTCCATCAACAACCTGCTCTTTACCTGAATGATAACTGTGTGTGTGTGTGTGTGTGTGTGTGTGTGTGTGTGTGTGTGTGTGTGTGTGTGTGTCTCAGCTTTGAGGGCAGCAGAATGATCCAGGTGATGCTGCTCAAGTCTCTTCTTCAGGTGTGTATTTCTGCCCCCCCAAACCCACCACCACCCCATCTTCTCCCTGTCTCTCAGGTGTCTCACCTGTCTCTCAGGTGTCTCACCTGTCTCTCAGGTGTCTCACCTGTCTCTCCCCTGTCTCTCAGGTGTCGGAGCGGTATGACAGCAGTAACCTGCTGACGGCTCTGCCCTCGTCCTTCCTGGAGCCTCTGCTGTCGTTCACTCTGATGGAGGATCCAGAGATCCGCCTGCTCGTTCTCTCCATCCTCACCTCGCTAATCGACAGACGCCACAACGCCGCCAGACTCGCCGCTGCCAGGTCACATGATCCATTCACACACAGCACAGGCTCACAGATTGATGGAGGGCAGAGGAGGTTTGGCTCCATCTAGTGGCAGACTGCTGTTACTGCAGCTCGTCAGACAGCTTTAAGTGTTTTAAGTTGACCCCAGAGGTCAGACTTCACACAGGTGTTTCAGGTGTGTGTGTCCACGTGTGTGTCAACGTGTGTGTCCACGTGTGTGTCCACAGTGTGACCTTTGATGTGTCGGTGTTGGAGCTGAAGGAGGACAGGTGTTCCCGACAGGACGTCCTGTTCATCAGGAAGGTGAGGGAGACAAACAGGTGTGTGGTTTGAGTCGTCTCACACGTTGGAGGTGTGTGTTCCATGAGTTCTTGTGTGTGTGCAGCACGCTCAGCGTCTCTACAGGCATGTGTACCTTACCTGTAAGGAGGAGAGCAGTGGGCGGGGTCATTACCAGGCCCTCATCGTCCTATTGGCCGTGCTCAATGTGGAGCTGTTCAATGAGGAGGTGGTGGTGGACCTGATCCGCCTGGTGCTCGCTCTGCAGGTACGCTCAGAATAAACCAATCAGCATGAAGTAGTCTTCAGGTTGTTGATCTCTGATCAGCTTTTCTTCCTCTCCTCTGATTGGCTGGTTAGGAGCTGGCTTTGTCCAATCAGGAGAGTCTGTCTGTGTTTAACCGCTGTGGAGTTCACGCTGTCTGTGCCGTCTTCCTCCACCTGCTGTCTCAGCTCGGCCCTCCACCACCTCTGCACCAGCAGGTCACACAGGTGAGCGCGGGGGGTGGGGGGTGGGGGGGGGGTGAGTGTTTCAAATTATATAATGCTGTTTGTGTGTGTGTGTGTGTGTGTGTGTAGGTGATAGAGAGCCGACAGAAGAACTCTCCTCACCTGCTGCCTGAAGATGTGTTCTGTGAGAACCCCAGGTACGCTCAGGTGTGACACAGGACACTGCACAGGTGTAACAAAAACTGTTGCTCCATTTCAAAACCTCTGCTCCGTGTGTGTGTGTGTGTGTGTGTGTGTGTGTGTGTGTGTGTGTGTCTCAGACTTCCTGAAGGTGAGCTGCAGGTTGGTGAAGAATTCCTGTTTGTCCAATCAAAGCTCAGTGAGGCTCTGACAGGAAGCAGCTACAGCGCACATGACGAACGCTTCAACACGCCGTACACACCTGAGCTGACAGGTACACACACACACACACACCCACACACACACACACTCACACACAGGACCTCAGGCTCCGCCCAGTGTTGGTGTAAACCTGTGTGTGTGTTTCAGACGAGGATCGTCTCTCCAAGAGGAAAAGTATCGGAGACGTGGTCTCTCTGCAGATGGACATGAACCCTCAGAGCAGCTCTGAGACACAGCAGGTACCTGTCTGTCTGCTCACCTGTCTGTCTGTCTGCTCACCTGTCTGTCTGTTTGCTCACCTGTCTGTCTGTCTGTCCTCTCCAGAAGCCTCAGACGGAGCAGATCACCTTTGAGACTCTGAAGAACACTATAGGTAAGCGATGAACAGTGATTGGTTGTGGTCGGTCACATGGTTGTGATGATGTCATCACACTCTGCCTGTTTCCACAGAGGACAGGGGGAGTGTGGAGGAGGAGGAGCGGAGGAGGAGGCTGCAGGTGGTGGAGACCTTTCAGACGGCTCCATTTGAGGAGATCGCTGCTCGCTGTGGGGCCAGGGTGAGTGACCTCTGACCTCTGACCTCTGACCTCTGACACAGTCCGGTATCTGAGTGTAAACAAAGTTTCTGATGTGGTCTCTGCAGACATCGCTGCTTCAGTCCAAACTGGATCAAGTCTTTGATCTCATCATCCGTCCTCCCCCGTCTCCGTCTGGTCACTCGCCACCACGCTCAACACCGCTCTACGAGATGAAGTTTCCAGATCTCTGTGTGTATTAGAGGCTCAGCTGAAAGGTGTGACAGCTCTCACATGAGGTCATGTGACCTAATCAGGGAGGGGAGAGGAGATGAGGAGATGAGGAGACAAGGAGGAAGGACAGACAGAAAGGACTCTGACATCAGATGGTTGAAAGGATGTCTAGTTAAAGTTTGACGTTTTCAGACGTCTCTCTGTCTTTGTGTCTGCCTCTCTGTCTCTGCCTCTCTGTCTCTGCCTCTCTGTGTCTCTGCCTCTCTGTCTCTGTGTCTCTGTGTCTCTGCCTCTCTGTCTCTGTGTCTCTGTGTCTGTGTCTCTGTCTCTGTCTATCTCTGTCTCTGCCTCTCTGTGTCTGTGTCTCTCTGTCTCTGTCTCTCTTTCTCTGTCTCTCTCTGTCTCTGCCTCTCTGTCTCTGTGTCTCTGTGTCTCTGCCTCTCTGTGTCTCTGCCTCTGTCTGCCTCTGTGTCTCTGTGTTTCATCCTTTATCTCTGGTTCATGTTCTGGTATCTTCCTGGTTTTTCTTCAGCAGTCAAAGAGAAAAGAGAAACTTACAATGTTTAGCTTGCAAACATGTCTTTATGAGTCACATGGTTTAAACATGTCTTTATGAGTCACATGGTTTAAACATGTCTTTATGAGTCACATGGTTTAAACATGTCTTTATGAGTCACATGGTTTAAACATGTCTTTATGAGTCACATGGTTTAAACATGTCTTTATGAGTCACATGGTTTAAACAGGTCATAAGAATCAAAGGTGGTACATTTGGAGCTTTCTATTGGTCACACATGCTGCCTGTCAGGGTCATCAGTCTCCTCCTCTTCCTGTCTCACTTCCTCTGCTGAGCGTCTTTGTTGATGACGGTTTTGAAGAGCGTGAGCAGAGGTCTCTGGCTGCGCTCCTCCCAGCTCTTCATGAAGCCGCCGTAGCGTTTGCTGGCCGGCGGGCCGCTCCAGCGGAAATGCTTCATCTTGTACGAGCCGTCTTTCTTCTCCAGGAGCTGCTCTTCCTCCTTCATCACGTCCTGCATCTTCTGCTCCTCCTCCTCCTCCGCCGCCACCGGCAGCTCACTCACCAGGTCCCTCCTCTTCATGTCTTCAGGGAAAACCTCCGCTGACTCCTCCTCCACGCCGTTGGAGGTGTAGACTTTGACTGGGCGGCGTTTTCTGCCCACTGGCTTCCCCCAGCGGAAATGCTCCATGGAGTAGGAGCGTTTGCCCGGAGGAGAGGAGGAGGAGGAGTCTGATGAAGGTGGAGGCTGAAGGTGGGTGCTCCTGGGGATGATGGGCGTCTCAGCAGAGAGGTCTGAGCGACAGAGCTGGATGCAGTCCTGCAGGAGGAGAGAAGAAGAGGAGACATGTGAAGGAGACGAGTGAAGGAGATATGTGAAGGAGACATGTGAAGGAGACATGTGAAGGAGACATGTGAAGGCACCAGGTTAAAGTTCCCTGAGAGGATCTGTGTGAGTCACCATGGGGCCGCTCTGAGGGGCCGCTCTGAGGGGCCTCTCTGAGGGGCCGCTCTGAGGGGCCGCTCTGAGGGGCCGCTCTGAGGGGCCGCTCTGAGGGGCCGCTCTGAGGGGCCCCTCTGAGGGGCCGCTCTGAGGGGCCGCTCTGAGGGGCCCCTGAGTCTGACCCTCTGTCCCTGCTCAGAGAAGTCCAGAGCCTGATCCAGCTCCTGTCTCACCATCATCCTGCTCTCAGAGCTCAGCTCCTGGCAGCTCGCATCCTCCCAGCACTGACTGGCGTCTCCTCTGGCCCCGCCCACAGCCACCACAGCCACCAATAGCCACACAGGACACATTCTCCTGTTTGCCAGTTAGAGACAAAAAGACAAGCAGAGCAGATGAAGATGGAGAGCTCCTCTTTAATGTTTGTAGATTCGTCCTCAGACGTCCTGTCTCCGAGCTGTGAACTCCCCCCTGTGTTTGTTTGATTCTTGCTCTCAGCTCCAGAAACAAAGACAAAGTATTTACTGAGCTCTGATGAACCTGAATGAATAACTGAGAGTGAAATATGAAATAAAGCGCTCACCGCTCCGTCCTCTCTTCTTCTTCTTCTTCTGTTGTTTCCTGTCCTTCAGCCCTCTGATGGAGCTCCTCTCCTCGTCTGTCGCTCTGAATGTTAGGAGCACTTTTATACCCTCTATACCCAAGGACACACACACACACACACACACACACACACACACACACACACACACACACACACACACACACACACACACACACACATCTATTCATGCTGGTGGAGACACACTGCTGCCTGATAATGGGCAATCAATGACATTTTAGCCCCCAAGAACACAGACACACACACACACACACACACACACACACACACTCCTCCCATAGCATCCTTTGGTGTTACATTTGGAGCTCTGAGTCAAAGATCAAATTAAAAACACTGACTTTAGATTACCTACAGAGTTCTTCTTCATCTCATGTTTTAGTTTTTATCTTTACATTTTGTTTTTTTGAAGCAGCTTCTCTACAGGTGTAAACTGGACACACACACACTCACACACACACACACACACACTCACACAGAGCATGTGTCCCGCTCCTCAGAGCTGTTAAATGTCAGCAGGCAGGTTTTCCAGATTAACACTGAGGTGAGATGTCATCATCAGAGAGAGGACGAGATGCAGACCTGTGAGTCAAGGTGTACAGTTACCTTCACACACACACACACACACACACACACATTTGTGTGACGCCTCAGCTTCACTGAAGACGACCTGCAGAGGATTTATCTGATTTCACAGGCCTCAGCAGAAAGGTGAGGAATATTCCACACACCTGTACGCGCTCTGCGCGCGCTCTCTGAGCTCTGCTTCATGTCTGATTCCTCTTCAATCTGCAGCCTCCTCAGAGCTTCACAGACTGTATGACACATTTAAAGGTTCATGTTTTTAACGTGTGTGTGTGAATGAGAGAGAGGGAGAGAGAGAGAGAGAGAGAGAGAGAGAGTGAGTGAGTCATGTCTCTCAAAGTAAAGTCATTTTTTTCTGAAGGACTTTTTTGTTGTTGTTGTTTTTCTAATGGAACAAAGTGAGCAGCATCTGGAGGCGGGCAGGTAAATATAAACCCATTAGGACGCACACACAGCCTTGAACCTCCATTCAAGCCATTACACACACACACACACGCACACACACACACACACACAGGGAGGGCAGTGGAGGAAGCTGTCCTTATTTTCATAGTTTGGTGGTTTCATTCGTGTAGAGTGAATTAAAACGAATTGATCAACAATTTCTGAGTTTGGTCGTTAAAATCAGGATTTACAGCCCCAGTTCAATGAAGCTGGGACGTACAGCACAAATAAGAACAGAACACAAAGATCATCAAATCCTGTTCAACCTGTGTTCAGCTGAAATCACGACAAAGACGAGCTGTTCATTGATCAACCTGAGAAACTTTGTTTTTCTGCAAATATTCACTCATTATGAATTTGATGCCTGCAACACGTCTGACACGGTGTCCCAACTGGAACTGTGTTTAAATAATAATAATAATAATAATAATAATAATAATAATAATAATAATAATAATAATAATAATAATAATAATAATAATAATTTAATTTAAAAAAAAAACAGATTTTATTATTTTATTATTATTAGATCATAGTCAGAGGCAGTGAAATGTTTAAAGAATGAAATCTGTCAGAAAGAGTTCAGGGGCTTTGGGGCTTTTTGGACAAACAAAGCTTAAAGTGAAGGTTTAGGGCTAAAGAACCGGAAGTCAGTCTTGTTTTTTAATGTTAATTTTTTTAAGTTTTTAATCACACGGTCTATGTTTACAGCAGTGTTCGGTTAATGTGTCCAGGCGGAACTAACGCTGAGGACAGTTGTTCCGCACGGACCCGTGGCCACTGTGGGATCGTGTTCACTGGTTTGTAAACAGCTAGCTGTTAGCTTTGGGCGCTAACAGGAGTTTAATGAAGCTTTAAAAACAGAGGAAGAGGAGAAAGAGGAGCTGTGTGACTCTTCGAGAGGATGGGTACGTGCTGAGCATCGTTACACAGACAGGAACAGACAGACAGACAGATACAGACAGCTACAGACAGATACTGGCCTCAGAGCCTGCTTTTTGTCTCTGTTTAATGCTAAATGACTAGCAGAGGCTAGCAGCTAGCTTCAGTGTGTCTGATCCAGAGAACGAATCTGTTTTGCTTCAAACCGTGCGCTAAAGAGGAGGACACATCAGACACACGGCGGAGTTACAGGCTGAACGGGCGGGTTGGACCAGACGATCACAGCAGGAGTCCAAAACTGTTCGAACCAGACCCAGAACCAGTAGTTAGGATCCAGATCAGAGTCCCGGATCAGGTTCTGAGACTGTGTGTTTAGAAGGCTGGACAGCATCAGTGTTCTTGATGTGAGATGTGAAGAGTGACTCAGACACCAACAGGCGAGCTGAGAAGTTTTCTCTGCTTCACCTGATGTTAGTGTGTGTCCTCACACCGTCTGTGTGTGTGTGTGTGTGAGAGAGAGAGAGAGACTAAACAGAGAAACATGTTTTTCATCTCTCTGTCTCCCCCTAGCCTCCACCCTCCCCCTCTCCTCCCTGCGCCTCTTCGTCCCTCCTCTCCGCCTGCTGACGGCGGCCATGTGGCAGGTTGCTCAGCAGCAAAGCGTGAAACGTTATGGGATGCTGGAGGACTTTGTTTCCCTGGTAACTGAAGCCATCCCTCAGCTGCTGACGGACAGACAGAGGAGCCTGCTGCTGCTGAGCCTCAGGGCAAAGGTGGATCTCAGGGCAGGAGCACGAAAAGAGACCAAGAGACCCTCGTGTTGAAGTTTATGATCAATAGTTTCTGTTCTTTCCTCTTCCTCCTCCAGGTGAGCCTCTGTGACCCTGACCCACAGACCGTCCACACCCACCTGGACAGAGTCCGCTCCGTCTCACAGGTGAGAGCTGAGTCTCCTCTCATGAGTCTCCTGAAGTGTTCTGTCCTACGGCAAGTTTTGGTTTCTGTCGTCTTCAAAGAAGATGTTCCTCAAACAATGACGCCCTGTGTGTGTGTGTGTGTGTGTGTGTGTGTGTGTGTGTGTGTGTTCTGTCAGAATGAGGGAGAGGTGGACGGATGGTTTTCAACTCTCTCAGCTCTGACGGACAAACTGACTCAGAGTCCAGCAGACAGACGGCGCCTCTTAGAGGTCAGTGCTGATACGACAGCAACAACGAACACGTCAGAGCAGAGTTTGTTTCACTGACAGCGACTTCTCTGTTTCAGGAAGTGTTCAGCCCCGCCTTTGACTCCGCCCTCCTGTCCATCATCTCTGACTTCCTGTCCAGAATCGAGCAGCTGTTCCCGGTGCCTGACTTCAAACAGGTCCTCAGGAAATCCTTTGCAGAGTTTTTCTTGTTCCTACCTTCTCACTTCATCAGCTCCAGTTTTTACTTTCACATTGTTCCCTTCAGGCTGCTTCCTGGCTTCATGCTGCCCCTGGAGCTGTGGAGGACTGTCTGCAGGAGGTCAACACGGAGGAGCTGAGGGAGCTACTGACCAATCAGAGCTGTCGAATGGGACAAGCAACGACCGCAGGTACCCAAACACAACCATTCAAACTTCTGCTTCCGTTCCCGTGGTTTCACTTAAACTCAGCCCCCCCCCTCCCCCCCTCCCCCCCTCAGTGAGTCTGGACACAGAGAAGATCCTCCTCTCAGCCTGGTCCCACCCCCTCCTCACTAAACTGACCAATCCTGACCCTCCTGCACTCCTCACTGAGGTCCCATCAGAAACCCTCCCTGACCCGGGGAGTCCCCTCCAGCTGGCCGTGGAGCTGGTGAAGGTGGAGGTGGTGGTGATGACGGAGGAGCTGCAGGAGGAGCTGCAGGAGGAGCTGCAGGAGGAGCTGCAGGAGGAGCTGCAGCATGTGGAGGAAACGCTGATCGGTGACATGACTCTGCTGGAGGAGCAGGAGGCCGATGAGGGCTCAGCAGGAGGCGGGGACATTTGTGTCATCACACCTGTGACTGTGGAGGAGGACAGGTGAGATGCTGCGTGATGATTGGTCAGAGATCAGCTGTGACATCTGGAGAATAATCAATAATTCTGCTTCCCGTCAGGCTGAAGGACTCACCTACAGGCTCAACCGAGCAATCAGGAGGCACAGGTGAGACACACACACACACACACACACACACACACACACACACACACACACACACACACACACACACACAAAGCTAGAGATTTACATGTGTGTCTCTTTTTAAACTCCCGCCTTTCTTTCTCGCAACCAATCAGATCGATCTGGCTCTGATGTCACAGCTAATACTCTGCACAGCATTTCCCATAATTCTCAGCGGGTGGCTCACAGGTGCCCTCAGTGTGGGAAGTGTTACATCTACAGGTCTCAGGTAAGCCGGCCCCTCACCTGTCACACCTTCCTCCGTCCATCCGTTCGTCTCTGAGCGTCTGCTCCTCGCTGCTTCCTGCAGGTGATCCGTCATCTGCGCACCAACAAGTCCTGCAGCTCAGGTGTCGCCTCTGGAGGCGTGAACCCGATGAGTCAACCCACGGGGCAGGTGCAGGAGCCCCACCCACCTGTCCCCCGCCCCCCCAGGACCCATACATGTTTCCAGTGTAACGCCGTCTTTAAAACCAAAGCGGATCTGATGTCACACCTGCGCAGCCACCGCACGCGGCCCGTCTACCAGTGCAACCAGTGTGACCGGGAGTTCCACCACCTGTCCAGTCTGAGCAACCACAAGCAGACACACCTGGGCAGCTGTGACAAGGCGTTTGAGTCTGCAAAGGAGAGGGACGCTCACAGGCTGCAGCGCCGCCTGCCTGACCTGACCTGCACCGTGTGTGAGCAGACCTTCAGCTCGCAGACGCAGCTGCTGCGACACCTGCAGACGCACTCTGTGGAGGGGGCGGAGCCATGCTATAACTGCCGCTTCTGTGACCAGACGTTTAAAGGTGAGTGCAGCCCACAGGTGGAGACATTGGGGAGGTGTTGTCACATGACCTCAGGTCCCGTCAGATTCACTCACCTGACCTCACCCTGACGTTCCTCCTCAGGTGTGACTCAGCTGCGTATCCACCAGCGCTCTCACACCTTCCGCTCGTACCAGTGTGACCAGTGCAGCAAGTCGTACGGCTCTCTGACCGGCCTGCAGTCTCACCGGGCGAGCCACAGCGCAGAGAGCCGCTTCCTGTGCTCGCAGTGCGGCAAGCGCTTCAAGACCCGTGACGGGCTGGAGGGTCACCTGCGGACGCACACCGGGGAGCGACCCTACCGCTGTCCCTACTGCCCCAAAGACTTCACCGCGCTCGCCGGGCTCAACGTGCATGTGCGGCGACACACGGGGGAGCGGCCGTACGTGTGCACGGTGTGCGGGAAGGGCTGGCCGTCCGGAGGAGATCTGCAGAAACACATGAGGATCCACACCGGAGAGAGACCCTACGTCTGTCAGGACTGTGGGAAGGCCTTTTCTATTTCCTGTCACCTGACCGAGCACCGCAGGATACACACGGGTAAGAGCGCCGCTTCGGCTTCAAACTGTCTGATGAACACACAGGAGTTAAAACTGCAGCAGCCAGCTCATGGTGCCCTCTGTGTGTGTGTGTGTGTGTGTTCCAGGAGAAAAGCCCTTCTCGTGTTCGGAGTGCGGGAAATGTCTGAGGAGGAAGTTCGACCTGAAGAAGCACATGTTGTCTCACAGCAGCGTGCGTCCGTACGGATGTGTGTTCTGCTCAAAGAGCTACACACGTAAGACTCACCTGAACAGACACCTGCTGACACACCAGACAGGTGAGGGGGAGGTGCTGGAGGAGAAGGCTAAGGAGTCCTGAGAGGAGCTGCTGTCTCCTGACTCCTCCTCCTCCTGCTCACTCCTCCTCCTCCTCCTGATTCTCTGGCTGACGGACTCACAGGTCACAGTTTGACTCTTTGATTCACTTTTTACATGAAAACTTTGAACTGACTGTGGCTGAAGACCCTGCTTTGTGATTGGCTGTTTGATTTGACATCATCATCATGTGTGTTTTGGCCCGTCTCAGACTCTGAGGGTCTGTCGGGTTCAGTCACGTCTGTGTTTGTTTCTCAGAGTCTGCTGCTCACAGACCCCAGATGTTTCTGATCTTCCATAAAAGCTTTCTATCAACGCTCTCTGAGCCCCTTGTTTTTCATGAACCACAGACGCCGCCGTGTAAGGATGTGGACAAACTTTATTGGCATCATCAACAGGAAGTTGTGAGTCTAGTCGTCGTCTGAGCCTCCCGTCTTGTCGATAACTTTCCTGATCCACCTGTTCATCCTGAACAGGTGAGTGTAGAAGCCGTACTTCCCGTCACGGTCGCAGCCTTCGCCCCACGACACGATTCCCATCTGATACCAGCGGTTCTCAGCCGGGAACTGCGGACAGACAGACAGACAGACAGACAGACAGACAGACAGACAGACAGACAGTAAAGGTGATCAGTCTGACAGCTCGCCCGCTCTTTGATGTTCCTGACAGCACCTCAGGAGAAAGTCCTCTCACCTTCATCACAAACGGTCCTCCGCTGTCTCCCTCACAGGCGTCTCCACGCTGGCTGTCCTCAGGTTTATATCCTGCAGCACAGAACAGGAGCTAACATGCTAACTGTGGCTAACTGGCAGGAAGCACAGTAAAGGTGTGGTCCGGAGGAGGTCAGGTGGGGTCCTGAGGAGGTCAGGTCCAGTCAGGAGGAGGTCAGGTCCAGTCAGGTGGAGGTCAGGTCCAGTCAGGTGGAGGTCAGGTCCAGTCAGGTGGGAGTCAGGTCCAGTCAGGTGGAGGTCAGGTCCAGTCAGGTGGAGGTCAGGTCCAGTCAGGTGGAGGTCAGGTCCAGTCAGGTGGAGGTCAGGTCCAGTCAGGTGGAGGTCAGGTCCAGTCAGGTGGAGGTCAGGTCCAGTCAGGTGGGAGTCAGGTCCAGTCAGGTGGGAGTCAGGTCCAGTCAGGTGGAGGTCAGGTCCAGTCAGGTGGAGGTCAGGTCCAGTCAGGTGGAGGTCAGGTCCAGTCAGGTGGAGGTCAGGTCCAGTCAGGTGGAGGTCAGGTCCAGTCAGGTGGAGGTCAGGTCCAGTCAGGTGGGAGTCAGGTCCAGTCAGGTGGAGGTCAGGTCCAGTCAGGTGGAGGTCAGGTCCAGTCAGGTGGAGGTCAGGTCCAGTCAGGTGGAGGTCAGGTCCAGTCAGGTGGAGGTCAGGTGGGGTCAGGTGGAGGTCAGTTGTTACCTGCACAGAACATGTTGTTGGTGATCCTGACTGATGTGGACCGTTTACAGATGTCCTGGTCTACGATTGGTAGATGGATTTGCTGCAGGACCTCTGGCAGCCTTCGCTGTGAGGGGTTCCAGGTCTCCATCAGGTTCCCCCAGCCCGTCACTCGACCCTTAAATCCTTCAGTCATCAGCCTGAGGGCGGAGAGAAGACGGTCACATGGTTTCCTGTGGACGCTTTGTTGCTAGAGGGCGACTCTGAGACACACTTACATCTTGGCCACTTTCTTGCTGGGCAGGCAGATGGGACTGATCTCATCGGTGAATGTGATTGGCCGTCTCAGCTGCAGCAGGGCGATGTCACGGTTCAGATTGACCCTCCAGTTGTACCGCGGGTGGACGATGATGTCACTAATTGCCACGATCTTCTCCGTTCCTTTCTCGTACCTGGAAGTGAAAAACTCTGATCAGCCAGGTTCAGATAGCACGCAGGACGCCGCGCAGGACGCCGCGCAGGACGCCGCGCAGGACGCCGCGCAGGACGCCGCGCAGGACGCCGCGCAGGACGCCGCGCAGGACGCCGCGCAGGACGCCGCGCAGGACGCCGCGCAGGACGCCGCGCAGGACGCCGCGCAGGACGCCGCGCAGGACGCCACGCAGGACGCCGCGCAGGACACCACGCAGGACGCCGCGCAGGACGCCACGCAGGACGCCGCGCAGGACATGTGCAGGCAGACAGAGAGTCTCACTTTCCCCTGTTGTGCTTCCCCAGGCGGACCAGGATGTCATTGGTGGTGAAGTTCTTGCCCCATGGCGGGTAGAGGATGCAGTGAGCGGCGGTGAGGATCCACTGATCACTGATGAGACTCGCCCCACACAGAAGCTCCTGAGGCTGACGCTTGTACAGCATCACCTGCCTGCAGGTCAGACAGACAGGTGAGAGAGAGACAGGAGAGGGAGACAGAAGAGCGTAGAAATGTTTCAGACTGAAGACTTTCCTCAGAGACCGACCCATCAGACTTTATAAATCCTCAGAGAACCCGGTCACCAGCTTTCTGGTCCCTGAAAACCTCCTCAGAGGATTCTGGAGTGATAGTTACCACGGTGCTGAGGCCACCTCCGCATCATCGCCTCCAACGATTCGTTGCTCTCGGTACGACTCCAGCAGCTCGTCTTCCTTCTTGTCCTTTTTATCAATCCTTTCAAACAGGGGGCGCTCTCCACACACTGCAACACAACCCGACAGTTCACCAGATCACCAGTTCACCAACCAGTTCACCAACCAGTCCAGCAGCTCAGTGCGGGGTCAGTCAGTCGTCTGCTCATGGACTCACCTTTCTCTCCCTCTCCAAAAGTCCGAGGGTTGAAGAACGTCTTCCTGGGCGCCTTGGAGACGGCTCGTTCCTGACCCTCGGCCTCCGTCGTGAAGCTTTCCTCGACCAGAGACACATCTGTGGGGCCGACAGGTCGGCAGACAGACAGGTGAGAGTCAGGTACTCTCTTGAGTAGAACAGGTGTTTCTGATGTGTGTGTTGCTGTGTGTGTGTGTTCAGGTGAGCTCACCGCACAGGTCCAGGTCGCAGTAGTCTATCGTCACGTTTCCTGATATTTGCACGTAGCACCAGGGGCCCTCGGGGTCGTTGTCGGGGTTACGACACTTGTTTCCTGTCAGCTGGACCTCGGGGATGAACTCCTTATCCTGGCTGAGGGCCACCGCCACAGGTGAGGACCACTGCAAACAGGTGTGGCCCCCCAGGGTGTCAGCCAGGTCCCCAGTGTAGTCAATGCCATTGTTGGGCAGGCACTCGCCAGTTTTGATTTGCTCAGGGGCCAAAGTGGGCGGGTCAAAGACCTCACCTTTTCAGGACACAGAGAGACATCAGTTACCTGAAGGGTTACCTGAAGGGTTACCTGTAGGTTTTGGAGATACGAGCACACACAGACTGTGGTGCTAAGCTAACAGCGCTCACTGACCACATATGGGGACTCGGCAGGACTCCTTCTGGACAGACGGGTCCGTGGTGAAGCACCAGGGTCCCTCTGCACGTTTGTCAGGGTTCCTGCAGAAGTTCTCCTGAAGCTCGCTGATCTCTGACGCATTAAACTCCCTGACACACACACACACACACACACACACACAGGTGAGAGGACAGACAGGTGAGAGGACAGACGGGTTCAGGGGTCTAGTGGTTAGGTGGTGGGTCAGGTGGTCTGTTGTTTACCTTATTATGGGATGGGGGAAGCTGTGTGTCCAGCTTTGACACTGTTTCCCAGATACTGTGATGTTGATGTTTCCCAGATAGTTCACACCTGAGCCTGAAACACACTGACCTGAACACACACACACACACACACACACACACACACACACTGACAGTGTTAAATACATGTCTTTAATCTAATTCTGTCATTCTGTGCTCAGTTTGATCATATTTACCGTCTATACACTGTCGCACCGCATCGATGTTATCCTGAGTCCTCAGCAGCTGAGTTCCTTTACAGTCTGAGACAGACAGACAGACAGACAGACAGGCAGACAGACAGGCAGAGAGACAGACAGACAGACAGACAGACAGACAGACAGACAGACAGACAGACAGACAGACAGACAGACAGACAGACAGAGTGGGCTGTTTGTGCTCTGGTTGTGTGCTCGCTCTGAGTTCTGGACTTTGTTCATGTTTGCACATCTGAATAAACGGACTGATAAGAAGAATCAAACTCTGAGCTGAAGACCAGACTGAAGACCAGACTGAAGACCAGACTGAAGACCAGACTGAGGACCAGACTGAAGCAAAGCTTCCATTCAAAGTTCAGGAGGAGCTCCATCAGAGCCTGAACCAGCTCAGCAAACCTTTGTCAAGATAAATGTGACGAAGGACACAGGAGCAGGACTCTCCCTTTGTGTGCGAGTGTGTGTGTGTGAGTGTGTGTGTGTGAGTGTGTGTGTGTGTGTGTGAAGTCCAGAGTGTTTTAGATATTTAGTTAACCTGCTCATAACCTTTAATGAACATGTGTTCCTGCTCAGGTGTGAGGACTTACCCAGGTATTTACTCCAGAAGACTTCCTGTAGAGAGAGGAGAGGAGGAAGAGGAGGAGAGGAGGAGGAAGAGGAGAGCAGGAGGAGGAATAGAGGGAGGAGGAAGAGAGGGGGAGGAAGAGGAGGAGAGGGAGGAGGTGAGTGTGTGTGAAACACCTCTGACTGATTCCCTGACTGAACACACACTTACTGTTTTAGCGGTCTGCTCAAACACCTCCCTGGCCTCCTCATGGTCACAGATCTCCTCCACACACTCTCTCTCCAGGTTCCCTGGAGTCAGGTCAGACATGTTTGGACACACACGGAAATACAGGCGTCAATAAACGTGTTAATACACATGTTAATAAACAAGTAAATACACGCGTTAACACACGTTAATACACACTCTGGATGGTATGCTCAGGACCTCACACACAGTGACCTCACACACAGGGACCTCACACGCAGGGACCTCACACACGGGGACCTCACACACAGTGACCTCACACACAGAGACCTCACACACAGGGACCTCACACACAGTGACCTCACACGCAGGGACCTCACACGCAGTGACCTCACACACAGTGACCTCACACACAGTGACCTCACACACAGGGACCTCACACACAGTGACCTCACACGCAGTGACCTCACACGCAGGGACCTCACACGC
The DNA here is from genome assembly GCA_030710495.1 of Labroides dimidiatus. Classification (NCBI taxonomy): domain Eukaryota; kingdom Metazoa; phylum Chordata; class Actinopteri; order Labriformes; family Labridae; genus Labroides; species Labroides dimidiatus. The sequence continues at coordinate 272,196 of CM061166.1, read as the reverse complement.
AGTGACCTCACACACAGGGACCTCACACACAGGGACCTCACACACAGGGACCTCACACGCAGGGACCTCACACACGGGGACCTCACACGCAGTGACCTCACACGCAGTGACCTCACACGCAGTGACCTCACACGCAGGGACCTCACACGCAGTGACCTCACACACAGTGACCTCACACACAGTGACCTCACACACAGGGACCTCACACGCAGTGACCTCACACGCAGGGACCTCACACGCAGTGACCTCACACGCAGTGACCTCACACGCAGTGACCTCACACGCAGGGACCTCACACGCAGTGACCTCACACACAGGGACCTCACACACAGTGACCTCACACACGGGGACCTCACACGCAGTGACCTCAAACACACACTGACCTCACACGCAGTGACCTCACACGCAGTGACCTCACAGCAGGGACCTCACACGCAGTGACCTCACACACAGTGACCTCACACACAATGACCTCACACACGGGGACCTCACACGCAGTGACCTCAAACACACACTGACCTCACACGCAGTGACCTCACAGCAGGGACCTCACACGCAGTGACCTCACACGCAGGGACCTCACACGCAGTGACCTCACACGCAGTGACCTCACACGCAGTGACCTCACACGCAGTGACCTCACACGCAGGGACCTCACACGCAGTGACCTCACACGCAGTGACCTCACAGCAGGGACCTCACACGCAGTGACCTCACACGCAGGGACCTCACACGCAGTGACCTCACACACAGGGACCTCACACGCAGTGACCTCACACGCAGTGACCTCACACGCAGTGACCTCACACACAGTGACCTCACATGCAGTGACCTCACTCTGTGGGAACTTACCCGGTTTCAGCTCCTCAAACACACTGTTAGCTCGACGGCTCCTCACCAACAGCTGCGAGGCCGTCTGACTGCTGAGAAATACTTCACACACACACACACACACACACACACACCAGAGTAGTTAAAGGAGGGTTATCTCTGAGGTTCATCGCTAACACACTGATACTCTGCGAGGATTAAAGAAAGGTTCCTCCTCTCTGCTCTGTGTCAGGTGTTTGCGAAGCGTTTAGGAGCATCTATCTGAGGATCAGTCTGTTTGAAGGAACAGCTGCTCTCACACCTCTGTAGAAATAAAACATTTTAAACTCTCTGAGGCTCACTTTGTTAGACGCCTGTCTGTCTGCAAACCACAAGCCTTCCTCTGTCTGACCCTGTCTCCAGGCTCTAGTTCTCCTAGCAGTGAAAAACGTGTCTGTGGACGAGCCGGTACCGTGTTCAGTCAGGCAGCCGTGCAGCAGGAGCAGCAGGAGAACAGCAGCTGGGTTAAGAGTTGGTTCCATCATGATCCCAACCTCCAGAACCACAGAACCTTCAGAACCAGATCCAACAGAGTGTACTACCTCTCAGTATGTCCCTGTGCAACTGTGTATGTATGTGTGTGTGTGTGTGTTGGGGGGGTATTGTTGATTGAGGGGTCAAAGATCCTCTCGTTGTTTGCTTTGACTCACAGAGAAGTTCTCTCTGTGTTCCATTACCACCAACACAGGAGAGCAAAGTGCTGAATTTATTCTGAAATAAAACTCCAGTCTGCTGTTTTCACTCTGTAAAATACGCTTCAATGTCAGACAGGGAGCTTCAGGTCTGCAGTGGGTTCCACTTTCAGCTTATTTTAACATCCTGATTTCTGGAGCCAGAAGTGACTGTAATTGGACATGAGTGTTATCAGGTGAACTTGTAGTCCTTAGTTCAGTTAAACTTAAATAAACTGAGAGCACAGCAGATGTTTCCTCACAGGTGAGGAGGAAACGCGCCCATGCTGTCTCATCACTCAGGTCATTTCAAAGTAAAAGGCGGGAAAGTGTCGTTAAAGTGCACAAACATTTATTCAGAGGCAGGGTCGGGCTCAGGGTTCGACAGTGAGACAGAAACAGTCTGAAAATAAACGGACGAGGGACGAAGAAGACCGTCAACACCGCCCCTGGTTTCCATGGAGATCACGCTGCTTCTCAGTCTAAACAGCAGGTGGCGCTGACCCTCTGAACCAACAACACCTTGAAACACCACCGAAGAAGAAGTGCGAACCATGGCGGCCTCCTCAGAGTTCGGGATGGACCAGCTCCCCTCAGACCCGCTGCTGCACATCTTGTCCTTCCTGGACTACAGAGACCTGGTCCAGTATGTACCCAAGCCTTCAGCGGATTCAGTCCGCCCACTCTGTGGTGTTTATCTAAGGTCAAAGGTCATGATTTGATGTAATTCACGAGCCGGGACGGCAGCAGGCTAACGGCTAAGCTAACAAACGGCTAAAAACAACAGAGAAAAATCCTAACCGAACAGAGAGACAAAACCCGCTGAATTTAACGACAGTCTTAATGTTTTAGAGTTAAATGGCTAAAAACAAAGTCAGCTCAGGGGCAGAGAGGACAAACAGATAATACTGCTTTATTTTCGACAGCTCTCCACTGAAACATGCAAACAGCTGATGACCGAGGTCAAAGTTATCTTCAAAATCAGCTGAAATCAGTCAGACCCAACTATGAAAGGGCTCCGTGGCTTTAGAGACCACTTCAATGGCTCCCAGAGAAACTTTAGAGTAGATGGAGATCTAGTTCTGCAGCTAGCCGCCTGCTAACAGCTGATCCCTGCTAATAGCTGATCACTGCTAACAGCTGAACACTATAAACAGCTGATCACTGCTAACAGCTGATCACTGCTTACAGCTGATCACTATAGACAGCTGATCACTATAAACAGCTGATCAATGCTAACAGCTGATCACTGCTTACAGCTGATCACTATAGACAGCTGATCACTATAAACAGCTGATCAATGCTAACAGCTGATCACTGCTTACAGCTGATCACTATAAACAGCTGATCACTGCTTACAGCTGATCACTATAAACAGCTGATCACTGCTTACAGCTGATCACTATAAACAGCTGATCAATGCTAACAGCTGATCACTGCTAACAGCTGAACACTATAAACAGCTGATCAATGCTAACAGCTGATCACTATAAACAGCTGATCAATGCTAACAGCTGATCACTGCTAACAGCTGAACACTATAAACAGCTGATCAATGCTAACAGCTGATCACTGCTAACAGCTGATCACTGCTAACAGCTGATCACTATAAACAGCTGATCAATGCTAATAGCTGATCACTGCTAACAGCTGATCACTGTAAACAGCTGATCACTGCTAACAGCTGATCACTGCTAACAGCTGATCACTGTAAACAGCTGATCACTGTAAACAGCTGATCACTGTAAACAGCTGATCCCTGCTAACAGCTGATCACTGCTAACAGCTGATCACTGTAAACAGCTGATCACTGTAAACACCACATATGGAACGGTTGTTGTCTGTCTTTAAACTACAGAGGAGCTCCTCCTTTATTTACATCACCTCTTTGTTCCTCATCATTCCTTCAATGCGCAGCTGTTTTATTGTTTCTTGGATTAAACTGAACTAAAGGAGTTAAAGTCGTGTCTGCAGGAGTCTTCTTTTTGCTAAGGTCTAAATCTCAAAGTATTGGTTGAATAATAGTTTCAGAGGAAGAGAGGAAAGCTGCATCCTCAGCAGACTGTTGGGTAACTGCCCTGATGCTGTTGTTGAAAGCTGTTTCTGCTTCCTGTCATACATGACGTGTGTGTCGTGTGTCTTTAGTTGCAGTTATGTCAGCAGGAGGTTGAATGAGTTGTCCAAACACAACCCGCTGTGGAGGTCTCTGTGCTCCAAACACTGGCTGCTCTCAGAGTGAGTTTTGTTTTTCTTCTCAACACGTTCATGAACAAACTTCTTCTTCTGTTTCTGGGGATGAAATCAGCTCAAACAGCCAAGATGAAAACCTTTAATGACAAACTGTGTTTCTGCTTGAGAGCAGATGTTTGCTTCCATCTCTACCGTTAGCTCACATGAAGCTGTTGCGTGTGTGTGTACACAGTGCGGAGCGGCTGCAGGGTGGTGTGTCCTGGTACTGTCTGTTCAAACAGTACTACAGGGACCTGGGCCGCTACATCCAGTACTACCCGGTCCTGAAGAGAGCCTGGGAGCAGCTGAAGAGCTTCCTGCAGCAAAGGTGTCCCCGTATGATCGCTTCACTCAAAGGTGAGCACAACAACAACAACACCATGAGTGATGGACGGAGAGCAGGAGAGTTTAGCTTCAGGTATGGATGTTTGTTTTCCTCACCAGAGGGCGCCACGGAGGTGGAGCTTAACGACATCGAGGCTCAGATTGGCTGCAGACTTCCAGACGATTACCGCTGCTCTTACCGTATCCACAACGGACAGAAACTGGTGATCCCAGGGTCAGTACCTGTCTCATGGCACGCTGTCTTATTGCCTTCCTGTCTGTCTGCTGACCGGCCCGTCTCTCCTCAGGCTGATGGGCAGCATGTCCCTGTCCAACCATTACCGCTCAGAGGTGCTGCTGGACGTGGAGACGGCAGCTGGAGGTTTCCAGCAGAGGAAGGGAATGAGGCGCTGCCTCCCGCTCACCTTCTGCTTCCACACCGGCCTCAGCCAGTACATGGCTCTGCAGCCAGCGGAGGGACGCAGGATGTACGAGAGCTTCTACCCCTGCCCTGTGAGTCACCTCCTCACCTGCACGAATGGAGCTGCTGAGTCGCAGTCTGTCCATGAAGAGTCTCAGCTCAAAGCACTGTGAACTGAGTGTGTGTGTGTGTGTGTGTGTGTGTGTGTGTGTGTGTGTGTGTAAACCATCTGTATGGTCTGTTTTCAGGATCAGACGGCTCAGGATCCTTCAGCCATCGACATGTTCATCACAGGTCAGTTTTCTGCTCTCCTCAGGACTTTCTGAGTGATCCGTCCTCTGGATCCTGATCCTGATCCAAACCTTCAATGAGATTATCAGCACCAATAGAGGTTATTGATAACTGAGACCTGGTGTCATGTTTCAAACAGCAGCGCTGTGTAACTGTTGATAAATACTTTACCTCCTCACGTCGTATCAGGTGAAAAGTTGACAGAAGATCTGATCTCCATTCATTTCCAAACAAACACACGCCTTGTTCAGAGTGATGACATCACCACAGCGTGCAGGATTCCAGCCTGAAGGTGGCGCTGTGACCCCCTTCAGACAGACGGACAGACCTCACAGAGACTTTAAATTTAGGAAACAGAAGTTATCTGTGTGTGTGTGTGTGTGTGTGTGTGTGTTCAGGGTCCTGTTTCTTGGAGTGGTTCATCACGTACGTTAACAACGTGGTCACCGGAGAATATCCAATCATCAGAGACCAGATCTTCAGGTGAGGAACTAACCAGCCCCGTGTTTTTAGATGAGGCGTGAGGATGAGAGTCTGATGGCGCTCTGATGCTCTTCTTCTGTCTGCAGGTACGTCCATGATAAAGGATGTGTGGCGACCACAGGTGACATCACTGTCTCAGTTTCTACCTCCTTCCTGCCAGAGCTTTCCTCCGTCCATCCTCCGCACTTCTTCTTCACCTACCGCATCAGGTGCTACCTGGCCGTCCGTCTCATCCACTCTGTGTCCTCTCAGGTGTGAACTCGGCGCCTGTTCCTTACGTCTCTGAATGAATGTTTTCAGGATCGAGATGTCCAGCAGTGCGTCTCCTGAAGCCGCCTGTCAGCTGGACAGCCGTTACTGGAAGATCACCACCTCAGACGGGAACGTGGAGGAGGTTCAGGGGCCCGGCGTCGTTGGTATGAGACTCGTGTCACATGACAGTCTGTGCAGCTCACCTCAGGTTGGCTGAAATCACCTGCTGAGTTTGTGTGTGTGTGTGTGTGTGTGTGTGTGTGTGTGCAGGAGAGTTTCCAGTGATGACACCAGGAAAGGTGCACGAGTACGCCAGCTGCACCACCTTCTCCACGCCATCAGAGTACATGGAGGGTCACTACACCTTCCACAGACTGGGTAAGGTTATAAACCGCCTCTATCAGAGAGACGTCAGGACGGCGTCACGTCACACGCCGAGCCGCCATTTTTACAGCGAGGGCGTGAAGCTAAGTCGTCTTCTTCTCTCACAGCCAATAAGGAGGAAGTTTTCCACGTGGCCATCCCTCGTTTCCACATGGTCTGCCCGCCCTTCAGAGAGCCCGCCGCTCAGACGGTAAGGAGCAGAGTCCATGGTCCTCTCTGACTGAGAGTCAGTCAGACCCTCACTTCCTGTTTGTGTCTGAATTCAGCAGAAGGCGTTGACCAATCACACGCCTCGTCTGGACGACCACGACAATGATGGCGAGTTCTGTGATGGAGACGGCGACGGTGACGACTTTGGCGACCTCAGAGGAATCAACATGGTCGCCTTGGAGGGAACATGGTGCCCTCGGCACATCTGACCTCCGACCCGCCCACACTGCAGCGTTGTCAAGGAAACTGTCGTCGATCATTCAGGTCTGCCTCATGACACTCACACCTCCCAGATGACCTGAGTGATTGACAGACAGCAGGGGATTCTGGGAAAGGTAACCAGAGCCACACACACACGGAGGAGGTCACGTTAACGTGAAGCTGCTCAGAGATCAGATTCAGAGCTCACACAGGGACGATGGGCTGATGATGATGATGATGATGATGATGATGATGTCGTCATCAGCTCACTCAGTAGACACTACAGGTCCGCCTCTGGTTGCCATGGTTTCCTGTTCAGATGGGGACGAAGCAGTGTGTTCTCTCGGGGCTCTCTGTGGGTCGCAGGTTTTCTGACAGGGTTCAGGTTTCTCTGAGCTTCCTCCGTCAGAAGGTTCCTGCTTCTAAAGATACTCTTTCACTGCAGGAACTGCAGGGCTCGGTACCAGATTCTGCTTTAGTTCCTTCTTCTTTTTGAATCTTTGGTTCAGGATCCTGGGTGTCAGCAGCTGGATGCTCGGAGCGCTTCTCTGGAACAAACGGACTTTGATTTTGTCAGGAAAGGTTTCCTGCTCACCTCCTGCGCTCGGTGCTTTGAGCCGCTGACTCTAACTTGTGTTGATCATTTGTCTCTGGGAGGACGTGTTGTCACTCTGTGTTTGGTGAGTTTATTTTGTAAGTTTTTGGACTAAATAAATAAGTACTCCTTCCTACAGACTTCCTGTTTCCTGTCAGCTGACCTCTGTTATCTTTAAACCTCAAACAGGTGTTAAAATGAATAACTGGAACCCCCCCCCCCCCCCCACACACACACACACACACACATAAAGACAGCAGAAGAGCGGGGTTATTAAAACACACTGTGTGTGTGTGTGTGTGTGTTTATTGGAGCAGACGCTTTGAGCACAGTTCACAGAGAGACGTTCAAGCTCCTGTTGAGCTGCTTTACATCATCAGACCCCCCCCCCACACACACACACACACACACACAACGTCCTTTCAGTCGTCCTCTTCCTCCTCCTCCTCCTCCTCCTTTATCACCCTCACAACTCTCCTCCTCTTCCTCGTCTCCTTCATCTTCTCCACCTCCTCCTCCACGTTCCCCTCCTCCTCACCCTCCCCTGCTCCTCCTCCTCCTCCCCCCTCCTCCCCCTCCTCTCGGGCGTTGCAGCGGCTGCAGTGTCTCCTGAAGCCTCCCAGGAAGTGGGACCTGAAGCAGCAGAAGGGGCAGGCGTAGCGTCCGGGCCGGTGGGCGGAGCTGATGTGCTGCTGCAGCCGGCTGGGCAGGAAGAAGGAGCGTTTGCAGTCCTTGCAGTGATACTGGCGCTCCACGTCGTGGCTTCGCTCCACGTGACTGATGGCAAAACCTGCAGGACACACACACGGCTGTGCTGACTCAAAGTGTAAGACGTGCTGCACACAGACAGGAAGAGGAGAGACGAGTTTTACCTTTCAGCTTGGTCTTCCAGCCACAGATCAGACACACGAAGCGGTTCGAGATGAAGCGGACAACCTTAGCTGTCACCTCCAGCTCCTCCTTCAGCATCTCTCCGCTCAGACCTAACACGCCCTCCTCCTCCTCGGCCCCGCCGCCCTGCGTCTGTTTGAGGGTGGCGTCTACGTGCTGGCGGAGGGACTGGTTGGCGTACGCTCTGGGGATGTCGTGTTTCCGCACCACGTGGTTGATTCCAGGACCTTTCTTAGCGCTTCTCCAGTTGCAGATGAGACAGCGGTACCCCGCACCATCAAACACCAGCACACTCTCATCGCCCTCAGCCTCTGCTTTCACTGACTCCGCCTCCTGCTGGGGGGCGGGGTCTTCTCCCTGCCGCTCTCCCTCTTCAGCCTCGATGCTCCTTTTTCGTTTAGCAGCTTCTTTCTCTCCCTCCGTCTCCTCCACTGCCTCCAGCTTTACTTCCACCTTCACCTCCTCCTTTTTGCTCCCATGCTCCTCACCTCCTCCTTCTCCCTCGTCTCCCTCGCCCCCCCCCTCCCCCCTCCCTCTCGTCCATGCAGTGTGTGGTAATGAGGTGCTGGTACAGCTTGGTGAAGTCTTTGCTGGTGAAGAAACAGTCGGAGCAGTGGAACAGCCGGGCGGTGCTCTGGTACATCAGGATGTTGCCGAGGCGACCCACAGACACATTGTCCAGGGAGGCGGGGTGGGAGGCCGCCATGTGGGACAACTGGTGGGCGTGGCTTTTGGAAAAGTGACCACAGAGGGGGCACTGAAGGTGAGCCGCCACACCTCCACCTGCCTCACCACGGGTGTGTATGTAGACTGACATCTGTGCTTCGACCTGGAACAGAGAAACAATCAGAGTCAGTTATTGATCACCTGTGACAGGCTTCATGTACCTGAGGGTTCAAACATACTGTAAACATGAGCTGAGGTTAAATACGTCATTTCCAGGTGCTGGAGACAAGAGAATGACGTCATTCAGTCAGAACACAGTCTGTTCACTGCGCCAGGTAAACACACCGAGTCACTGAAAGCCTTCATGAAGAGCTGAAGCTCTGACGGTTACTCTTATAAGTCTGGTCGAGGCTCGTGCTGACCGTCTCTCATCCAGCGTCACGCCTCTTCCTCCATCACTTTATCATCTTCATCTCATCCTCATCCTCACAGCTGTCGAATCATGACCGTAAATAAACTCAAACTGTTCGGGATCCTCAGAAACGCTTTCAGTCCGCTCTCCACCGACGAGCTTCCGTGTTTACATCGAGCCCGGCCAATCATTTTACTTCAGCCCGCTTCGATGGACCAATCACATTTTGTTGCAGTTATCGCGAGATCTCAGTCGTGCAGCTGCGCTATAGAGGATCTTTGTTGCAGTAGTTAACAGTTTATGACCCTGAAAGAGTTGAATCATTTCATGAACAGAAGTCTGACGCCCCCTCCCACACACACACACACACACACACCCCGTGGATCAGGACCGACTCGTGTCTGATTTGGGTTAGAATCCTCCAGGTCACGTGTAAGATAAGAGACTGTACCGCAGATGTGTGGAGCTTCCTCTCTGCCGCACAGCCCGCTGGGAGCTCGGTTAGTTCCCCCTGAGCGTCACTTGTGGTCGCGCTGAGATCTTCCCGGGGTTTTGTCGGAGCTGGATCTCCACGGGGGGCATCTCCGTCCTCCTCCTCCTCCTCCACGGGCCTGGCCAGCAGCTCCGTGGAGCTGTGTTTCGCCTGCAGATGTTTCTTCAGGTTGGAGGTGGAGTTCCGAGCAGTCGATAAGTGTCTGTCCTCCGGGCACAGCTTACATCTCACCGTGATGTTGTTCTTGTCCCTTTCGCCCACATACTCAAAGTAGTGTGAATATTTCCACGACAGAAACGTTGACCGCTGTGCCATCTCACTCCAGCACGGGATGAAGAAAGCAGCTGCGCATGCGCACTGACAAACTCTGCCATGCTGGGGGGAGGAAACCGTACAAAGAGCTCTGCAGATCGTCCCTTATGATACAACAAAAACACATGGAGCAGTTCTCATGGAAACAAGCGAACCTAGAAAAAACACAGCCTGTCAGGGAAACAGTCCAAGTCCCAGAGCCCGGCAAAGGCGGGAAAAAGGAGGGAAAAAGAGCGAACAAGAAAAGAGTCTGAGACAGAAACAGGAAATGATGCAGTTTGTGCTGCAGAGCATCAGCTGTGAATATAACAGAGTTACACCAAAGTTACACCCAGTTTACCACAAACAGGTCTGTTATCATGTGCTCTCTCTCTCTCTCTCTCTCTCTCTCTCTCTCTCTCTCTCTCTCTCTCTCTCTCTCTCTCTCCCTCTCTCTCTCTCTCGATGTACGTGTGTGTGTGTGTGTGTGTGTGTGTGTGTGTGTCTGTGTGTGTGATAGAGAGAGAGACCTTATCTGCCATGCTGTCGCCTCATTGGCTGCTTGCAGAGATGATTGCTTGGATGGTTGCCTGGCGACGTTTCTCAGAGAAACATGACTTTGATGTCACAGAAAGACATGAGTGAGTCAGCAGATCACAGGTCCCGTTTCTCTCTGTGTCCCGTTTCTCTCAGATGGTCCATCAAACACAAGTTTTAGGGGACAAGAAACCAGAGACGATCTGTTTGGGGGGGGGGGCTTTTATTGTGGTAGAGCAAGGAAGACGAAGAGAGAGAGGAGGGGGAGTCTGTGTTTGAACTTGTGTTTTCAGTCAGCAGTCTCACTTTCTCACACACACACACACACACAGAGGGACACTGGGCGAGTGAGGACAACATGCTCTGCTTCAAAGGTGAGAGAGGGAGAGAGAGAGAGAGAGAGAGAGAGAAAATGCATGAACAGGTCATTTTGTTCACTAACTGTCAGGATTCCATGAACACACACACAGAGCATTATCTCTGTCACCTTTTCTTTTGTGTGTGTGTGTGTGTGTGTGTGTGTGTGTGTGTGTGTTCTTGGTGAGAGAGGTGGAGCAAGCTTTGTCTTCAGCAGAGAGAGAGAGAGAAAGTGCGTTTCAGATTTACAGCTGCTGCAGTGCTTCCTATCAGTGGCTGTTTCCATGGAAACGGCTAATAGCTGATCATCACTGAACGCTGCAGAGACGAGCCGCTCTCCTCGATCTGTTTTCAGTGTCAGAGTGTGAGGAGGAAGGCCAAGCTTTGAGTCAGGATGCATTCTTGTGTTTGACGTGTGTGTGTGTGTGTGAGAGAGAGAGAGACTGTAATCTCTTGCTGACCTGTTGAGGCAGGTTGAAACATCCCATCCAGCCTCCTAACACAGCTGTTTGTTTCTGAGGGGGCTGGTGCTGACTGAGTGGATTAACAGCTTCAACATCTTCACCACACCAAGCTTCAGAGTCTGAAATCCACCTGGACAGACGCACCAACACAAACTGAGCATCGTCCACACTGTGGTCTGTTTGTTTCCTTGCTTTAGGGCGCTGCAGTGTTCAGGTTTCCCTGCAGAAACACAGAGAACACAGAGAACACAGAGAACACAGAGAACACAGAGAACACAGAGAACACAGAGAACACAGAGAACACAGAGAAGTGTCCCCCATCAGGGTCCAGCCTGCTGCTGTCTCTGAGTCTCTGCTCACAGCTCGTCCGTCTGTTTCAGAGCTGGAATGTTACCACAGGACGCTGATGAAAAATCAACACCGTCCACCTGCTGCCGCCTGACTCTGTGATCCAAAGCTAGAATTAACCCGTTTGACACGGCTACGCAGAATCAAGCAACATGTGGTGCGTTGAGGTAAATACCTGTCTCTCCCAGGCCATCTGCAGACCTGGATAATCCCCGTTAGACGATTAGAGGCAGAGGGACAGACGCACACACTCGACACTGAGAGGAGGAGGAAATATGCTGCTGACATGACGGTCGGACTGGTTTCATCTCTGGATATGTGAAATGATGAATTCACTCCTGCTGGTTTTATTTTGAAAGGATGAGGCTCTGCAGCGGTGGGGGATGTGATGTGCCGTGTGAGGGACGCCGCCATGGACTACGTTTGAGCTGTTTTTCTGGTGGACAAGAAGGACCTCTCAGACCACCGTCAGACTCTTTCTACGACACTTTAGAGGCTTTTATTCTGAAAAATGACACTTTAGAATTTGTTTGACTGAAGCAGTTTGAACATTAATGACTTTATTGATTATGTTGTATGAAAACGAACTTCCTGTGATCGGGGACAGAAGTGTCCCATCATCAGCAAGTGGAAGATCTCAGGCTTCACTGTGAAGGGCGTCAGAGTTTGGAGTTTTATTGTGAAGGGCGTCAGAGTTTGGAGTTTTATTGTGAAGGGCGTCAGAGTTTGGAGTTTTATTGTGAAGGGCGTCAGAGTTTGGAGTTTTATTGTGAAGGGCGTCAGAGTTTGGAGTTTTATTGTGAAGGGCGTCAGAGTTTGGAGTTTTATTGTGAAGGGCGTCAGATTTTGGAGTTTTATTGTGAAGGGCGTCAGAGTTTGGAGTTTTACTGTGAAGGTGAGTTGACTCTGAGGACTTTTATGATGACAGACTTTCTTCGTTCCTAAACTGTCCTGAGGGGCGGAGCCAGACACCGAGCAGCAGAACCATCGAGACGAGATGATTTCATATGTGGAGTGTTTGGGTGGTGATGGGGCGGGGCCTGGTGTGACATCACGCTGCTGGAACACGCGTCCTGATGAAGACCTGGACGAGCTTCTCCCACGCAAGATGGCCGCCCTTCAGCCCAAGACAGAAGGTAGTCTGCGTCGGCGCCTTCTCAGTGCCAAAATCCACCAGCACCATGATGCCATCTTGAATGCGAGCGCTGCAGGAAGACCAGGGACGCCCACCTTCAACAGGAAGTCCCTCCCTCCTCACCTGCAGCATCCAGGACACAGCCCTTGGTACCTCCGCCAGCATCTCCCACCACGACCACATGTCCATCCCGCTCTGGCCCCAGAGGCTCATGGGAAACTTTTCCTGGCTCCTGAGGCTCACGGGAAGCCCCTCCCCTCGCCGCTGCCCCTGCAGCGCCCCGCCTGCCCCATCCTCAACCAGAAGTACCGCACAAGTTCAGGTCCCTTCACCCCAGAACCCCGCCCCGGCTACACCCTGCCCCCCCCCACCACACTTAGGGGCCCAGCCCCCCTCAGAGAGCCTGAGGTCCCCCCGCAGTACTGCTACAAGCCCAGCAAGAGGCGCAGGACCGGCTTCTTCCACCTCAGAGTCCACAGAGGGAGGAGCTCCAGACGGGAGGCCACACAGACCACACCCCTCCTGGTACAAGGTACTGCTATGAGTTCAGAGTTGTGGGTTTGAGTCTGTCTTTGTCTGTTCAGGTCCAGGTTTAAGCTTTTAAAGGTCCAGCTGGTCTTCTCTTTGGCTCCTTTGTTTCTGGATGCTGTTGGATGTTCTGGATCAACCTGTTCAGTCTCAGATGAACCCGTGCTGGTCCTGTTGAGTCCATGTTCCTCCCTGAGTGATATTCTCTGCCTGATTAAAAATCCAACAAACAGATTTCTTTAAATCCCAACAACAACAGCAACACCCACAGAACCCACAGAACCCACAACACCCACAGAACCCACAAAACCAACAACACCCACAGAACCCACAACACCCACAGAACCCACAAAACCCACAACACCCTCAGAACCCACAAAACCCACAACACCCACAGAACCCACAACATCCACAGAACCCACAAAACCCACAAAACCCTCAGAACCCACAACACCCACAGAACCCACAACACCCACAACACCCACAGAACCCACAACACCCACAACACCCACAAAACCCACAACACCCACAACACCCACAAAACCCACAACACCCACAGAACCCACAAAACCCACAGAACCCACAACACCCACAGAACCCACAACATACACAGAACCCACAACACCCACAGAACCCACAACACCCACAGAACCCACAAAACCCACAGAACCCACAACACCCACAGAACCCACAAAACCCACAACACCCACAGAACCCACAACACCCACAACACCCACAAAACCCACAACACCCACAGAACCCACAACACCCACAGAACCCACAACATACACAGAACCCACAAAACCCACAGAACCCACAACACCCACAGAACCCACAAAACCCACAACACCCACAGAACCCACAACACCCACAAAACCCACAAAACCCACAACACCCACAGAACCCACACCCCTCTGTTGCTCTCTTTATTAGCTTCCCTGTGTGTATAATCTCCTGACTCTGTGTGTGTGTGTGTGTGTGTGTGTGTGTGTGTGTGTGTGTGTGTGTGTGTGTGTGTGTGTGTGAGCAGGGATTAGCTGCTGCTCCATACGCTACGCTAATGGCCGACTTCTCTAATAACAGATGCACAGGCTTTACCATGTACCTGTTAGCTTCCAGGGCTACCTGTTAGCTTCCAGGGACACCTGTTAGCTTCCAGGGCTACCTGTTAGCTTCCAGGGACACCTGTTAGCTTCCAGGGCTACCTGTTAGCTTCCAGGGCTACCTGTTAGCTTCCAGGGCTACCTGTTAGCTTCCAGGGACACCTGTTAGCTTCCAGGGACACCTGTTAGCTTCCAGGGCTACCTGTTAGCTTCCAGGGCTACCTGTTAGCTTCCAGGGACACCTGTTAGCTTCCAGGGCTACCTGTTAGCTTCCAGGGACACCTGTTAGCTTCCAGGGCTACCTGTTAGCTTCCAGGGACACCTGTTAGCTTCCAGGGCTACCTGTTAGCTTCCAGGGCTACCTGTTATCTTCCAGGGACACCTGTTAGCTTCCAGGGCTACCTGTTAGCTTCCAGGGACACCTGTTAGCTTCCAGGGCTACCTGTTAGCTTCCAGGGCTACCTGTTAGCTTCCAGGGACACCTGTTAGCTTCCAGGGCTACCTGTTAGCTTCCTGTATGTCTCTGAGTGTCTCACATCAGGATGAGGTCTTTGTAGTCTTTGTGTTGCGTGGTGTTGTCCTGAGGCCATGTTCTCGGACACGCAGAGATCAGACTCTGTTCTGATTGGACGGCGGGGTCTGCTCTGTGAGTTGAAGGTGTTCCAGTTAAGTTTACTCTCAGTGACATAATGATAGCGTGGCCTACTTAGCATCTAATTAATGAAGTTAATGAAGGAGGAGGGAAGTGACGACAGACGGACAGACGGACAGACTAATTATCTGCTCCACTGGCCCAGATCTTTGGCACACTTACAATCTGGATCTGTCCCAAAGTGTGATGAAGGTCATCCTCAGATCATCATCTTCCTCCTGCTAAAGACCAATCAGAGAGCTCAGACGCCTCTGAAGGATTTTAACTCGCAGCCTCCGTCCTTGATGCTCGTATCAAAGTGTAAACTCAGTCAGACCTGTAGAGACATCAGGAGCTCTCAGAAAGTCTCAGGTGCCTGTCATGGATCCCTCAGAGACCAGAAGAGAGGGAGAGAGAGCGAGAGAGAGAGAGAGAGAGAGAGAGAATCACTTTGAATTCACATCCTCACAAAGATAGAAATACATTTACAAAGAGAATAAAGGATGAACACACACACACACACACACACACACACGCATACAGAAAACGTGACTGGATGAGGAGGGACGAAGAAAAATAATTAAGCGAGAGAGAGAGTGTGTGTGTGTGTGTGTGTGTGTGTGTGTGTGTGTGTGTGTGTGTGTGTGTGTGTGTGTAATGCAGTATTTGGGGGTTATCTTCATTGCCTGGTGACACACATGAAGGACACACACGTTTGCTGGCTTCCTGCCAGTGTAGTGTGGATGTGTGAGTGTGAGGAAAGGAGAGAGGGGCGAGTGAGTTGAAGAGAGTGTAGAGGAAAGAGAGAGAGAGGGAGTCGGGAGGAGAGCGGCGTTGCAGCGAGTCGAGCTGCATTTCTGCTGCTGCTCTGTCTGCTGCAGCCTCACCACGCTGTCTCTCTGTGTGAGTGTGTGTCTCTGTGTGAGTGTGTGTCTCTGTGTGAGTGTGTGTCTCTGTGTGAGTGTGTGTCTCTGTGTGAGTGTGTGTCTCTGTCGTCATGGTTCTGATTGGAGCGGCGATCAAATCTGTCCTCAAATATCTGAACAGGAGCCGAGGTGAGTGTATACGTAGTTTTTACCTCCATGTTTGTGAGGATGGGCGAGCGAGCATCACTCTGTGTTTGTAAAGAGAGAGTTGACCTCATTAAATGCAGCTCTCTGATTGGCTGTCATTGTTCAGGTTTACAGCTTCAGCACCTTTTTAAATCCAGGCTGCAGGTGTGTTTGAGTTCAGGTGACCGCGGCACCGCAGACCGCTCAGACAGACTCAGGACCCGGGTCTCACAGAGAACCCGGACCTGCTCAGCCATCACAGAGACATGAGGACCACTGAATTCACCGACTGGTCCCAGAGGTCTTTTCCAGGACCCTTTGTAGAGACTTCATTTAAAGGGCCCGGTTGAGCTCTGACCCTCTTTAGTTGTGAAGGAATCTTTCTACATGTCAGCTCTTTACCTGCCTGAGGACCAAAACCTGGGACTGATTGGCTCCTCCCAGAACTCGGAGTCAGAGTTACGCCTGAACTTATTGTGTTCCTGTAGTTTTCATGATACTCAGTTTCCTCAGGGGTTCGGCGCAGGTCACAGCTACGTTCCGCTCTCGGTGTTATGTTTCCTGTTTCCTGTTTCCTGTTTCCTGTGTCTCCAGCAGATTCCTGTTGAAGCTGTGTCTAGACTGTTCTTAGTTTAGGATCTGTATGGAAGCCCTGGAGGGTCAAACCTTTGTAGCTCAGGTGAAGGAGGGAAAGAGGAGAGCTGCTCTCAGCTGGCTGCAGTATGCAGCTTCTCCACTAGATGGCAATGACGGTGTTAAACTGCTCAGATTTCTGCTGCAGGTTTGAAGTTTCAGAGATTTAAAAAGTCTTTGATTCATCATTTTATAATGAAGGTGGAGCTGGTTCTAGCTGGTTTCAGACTTGATTAAACCTGAGTCTGTCAGGGAGCTCCTGGGTCAGACTGAACCTCTGAAAGCCTCTCCTTCACATCCATTCAAACCATCAGTGCGTCGCTATGAGAACATCACCTCTTCACATCTGTCCGTTCAACACCAGTCTGCTGCTCCTTCACAATAAAAGCCCTCAGGCTTCACAGGAGGTGACCTTGAGGAGTGCTGAGTGCTGCAACACTTACCCCCCCCCCCCCATCCCCCCACCCTCTCTCTCATTGTGTGTGTGAATGAATCTACTGAAACAAGATTATACTCACTCTCTCTCCCTCTCTCTTTCTCTCTTGCTCCTCTGTAGCAGGAGATGGAGACAAGAAGTGGTCTGTCCACTACACTTCCCAGAAGCCCCAGCAGGGTCTGGTCTTCATTCCTGGAAAAAGACAATCGGGCAGCGCGGATGATCTGCAAGGTCAGAGGTCAAACGAAAAGTGTGGATGAAACTGGTGCTGGAAGTAGTCCTCAGAGTGATTCACTGTCCAGCCATCATGATGCTCTTTAAAACTGACGTCCTCAGATCCTCATACATCTGGTGTGTGTGTGTGTGTGTGTGTGTGTGTGTGTGTGTGTGTTGCCTCTGCTGCTGCATTAATCGGTGTCATTGAGCCTTTATTTTGGTGATTTGGGCTCCTTATTGAACAATGAGAGGACTGCTGCAGGGGTCTGTCCGCAGCACACACACACACACACACATTCACACTCACACACACACACACCCAGACTGCAGACTGCATCACAGCTGCTGCAGTGCTTCATGTCGCCCCCCGCCCCATTTCACAGACAAAGGACCTCCTGCAGTGTGTTAATGTATGGATTCAGACTGAAGCTGCACACCTTAAAGATACACACACCTTTAGGACCACACACACCTTGAGGGTCTAAGGTGTTGATGAACGTCAGTTGAAGCCGTACCTGTCCTCAGGTTCATGAAGAGTCATCCTATCAAAATCATAATTATTCAAATTATTCATGTGTGTGTGTGTGTGTGTGTGTGTGTGTGTGTGTGTGTGTGTGTGTGTGTGTGTGTGTAGCCTGTACTGGACTGACTCAGCATAGACGACCAAGCAGCTGTCAGCCCCGCCCACCGAGTCCATCCTCTTCTGGGCTTGACCAATCAGAGGGCAGCAGCCTCCGCAGACGCTGGAAGGAAAAAAGCAGGAAGATGGTTGGTCTCTCTCTCTCTCTCTCTCTCTCTCTCCCTCTCTCTCACTTTCTCTCACTCTCTCTCACACACACACACACATTCACACACTCTCTCTCGCCTTCCTGTGTTGTAATGTGTCTGATCAGACTGCAGCTCAGTTTGTCTCAACATTCATCATCTGTCTGTTCTCTCCTCCTCTCCTCCTTGTCTTCTCCTCCTCGTCCTCTCCTCCTTGTCTCGTCCTCTCCTCCTCGTCCTCTCCTCCTTGTCTCGTCCTCTCCTCCTCTTCCTCTCCTCCTTGTCTCCTCCTCCTCTTCCTCTCCTCCTTGTCTCCTCCTTGTCTCCTTTTCCTCTCCTCCTTGTCTCCTCCTTGTCTCCTTTTCCTCTCCTCCTTGTCTCCTCCTTGTCTCCTCCTCTCTTCTTCCTTGTCCTCTCCTCCTTGTCTCTTCCTTGTCTCCTCATCTCCTCCTCCTCTTCCTCTACTTCTTGTCTCCTCCTTGTCTCCTCCTCTCTTCCTCCTCTCTTCCTCCTTGTCCTCTCCTCCTTGTCTCCTTCTCCTCCTTGTCTCCTTCTCCTCCTCCTGTTCTTTCTGCTCTCAGAGGTCCAGATTTGTGGACTTGCTCTCTCAGTCTTGCTTTTCACTTTGTTTCAAGTGTTCAGTCTGGAGAAAGGTAAAACCAGGACTAGACTAGGACTACACTAGGACTAGACTAGACTAGGACTAGGACTAGACTAGACTAGGACTAGACTAGACTAGGACTAGGACTATCCCTCCTGCTGCTCTGGGGTTGCTCTGTGTTGGAGGAAACTGTGATCTCTGTGTCTTGCTCTCAGTCCTCAGTTTTCTCAGATGAAGATGAAAGTTTCACCGTGAGCAACCTGCGACCTATGACCCCTCTGGTCCTGAACCCGGTCCAGGGCCCCTCCTCCTGGGATGTCTTCGCCCCAGCCTATGAGCTGTCAGCCCCAGCCCACGTGGACATAGAGCCCTCCTCTCGGCTTCCTACGCCAGAGGAGAAGATGCGAGCGCAGGCGCAGGCGGTGGGAGCTGACATCATCCCGATCAACGTCACAGGTGAGAGAGGACTGACTCTGAAGACCTTAGAGGGACAGCTCGTCTGCAGATGAGTCCCTCACGCTCCACCTGTGCTGTGTTTTCTCCTCCTCAGGAGAGAGTTTCGATCGTCAGGCAAGCTTTCGAAAAACAGCCGGAAATACAGACTCCATGTCCCGAACCCGAAACCTGAGCCGAAGGAAGAGCGTCACCGGAGTCCCTGAAGGAGCAGGACCAAGGAAGGGTAAGAGTCTCACCCAGTCATTACTCTGATCGATAAGTCCATCAGTCTCTCTCCCTCCTCCTCCCTCCTCCTCCCTCCCTGCCTCCCTCCTCCTCCCTCCTTATACAGCTCTGGGACTCTCTTAGTTTATCCAGTTTTCTCCTTTTCTCTCCTCAGCCTGTCCGGACTCAGTGGTTCTTCCTGGTCAGTTCTCCACCGTTGGTCGCCCTGCCACCTCCCCCTCCGCCCGTCCTTCCGCCTCCTCACTCTGCTCGTCTGCACACAGACAGAAGAAAGCAGAGGAGGAGAGGGAGGAGAGCTGGGAGGTCAGCCAGAGGAAGGTTCAGTCCTTGGCAAGGAGGATCCGAGCCCCCAGAGGAGAGGGGATGTCCAGCCTCATGGCCTCCCTCACCTCCTCCCCACCTGGCACTTCACGCCATGGCCACAGCGCCCCCTGCTGCTCCTCCTCAGAGTTCCACAGCCTCCCACGTCTGGCGACTGACTCCTCTCTGAACTCCCAGAGCAGCTGCAGCAGCACCTCCTACAGGACGCTCAGCGCCTCCAACAGGACGCTCAGCACCTCCTCGTCTGGCAGCGCGGTCAGTGTGAGAGAATGAGAAACTGCTGAATGAGACTGAAACCCTCTCTGACCCTCTGCTTCTTTCTCTCTCCTCTCAGGACCTACAGGGTTTCCCCAGCGACCTCCAGCCCCTGCTGCCCTACGACCCCACAGCCAGACTCATCCCCCAGTCCCCTTCCTCCTCCTCCTGCTCCTCCTTTCCGCTCTCCTCCCTCCCAGGCTCCCCTAAACACACGGTGCGGTCTGAGAGTTGTCAGAGAGAGGGGTTCCTGACACACCGTCCCGGGTCAGCCTCCTCCTCCTCGTCCGTGGCTCAGTCAGAGTTCAGTTACCAGGCCCTGGATGGTCTGACCTCGGCCCAGCAGGACTCTGATGGAGTCTCGTACGGTGGGGGGGCATGGAGCGATCAGACTCTGTCCCCCTGCTGCAGCCTCCTGAGTGTCGGGAGCGGAGCTGAGTGGACCCGCAGCCCCCCCGACATGGGAGGTGTCTCTGGTTGGAGCTGTGATCCTGGGCTCTCCTCTGGTCTTTCTGTGAGCTCAGAGAGGCTGACCTCCTCCCCCTCACTGAGCTCAGACAAAAGGAGGACCAGCACCTCCTCCACGTACTCCCGCAGCTCCACCCGCAGCATCTCCCTCCGGAAGTCCAAGCGCCCTCCTGCTCCACCCCTGCGCTCCGATTCTCTGAGGCGCCGCCCGGGTCGCATCAAGCCTCCCCGCTCCTCCTGCAGCCCCCGCCTGGAGTGCCACGCCAAGCAGACTCCTCCCACATCTCCTCAGTCCTTCCTGGACCCCTGGGTGCCCCGGAGTGAAACTAAAAGACGGCAGAGCGGCCTCACCTGTGGGACGGTCTCCACCTTTGAACCATTAGTTCCAGACCGCCACACGGCGCCCTCTGCTGAGCATCCTGAGCAAAGACCGCAGAGTTCTTGCGCCAGTGTCATTGAGGACCTCCCCCCCAAAGGCTTAGAGGAGGAGGCCCTCACACTGACCCTGACCTCCTCCTCAGCAGCGCCACCTGTGGCCGAGCTGCAGCGCCTCGCTTCGCCCTCCAGCGGATACTCCTCCCAGTCCAACACCCCCACCCCTGGTACTCCTGTTTCCTCCCCCGTGTCTCCTTCCTCCCCCCTCACAGCCTTCTCCCACACCCTGACCTCACCCTTCTCCTCTGTACGCCTCTGCTCCTCCCCCCTGTCCTCCCTGCCCAAGGGGAGATCTCAGGGAGAAGGACGACCCAAACCTCCCGTACCTGAGAGGAAGTCCTCGCTCTTCTCCTCCCTCTCCTCCTCCTTCTCCTCCACCTCCTCCCTGTCCTCCTGCACCTCCTCTGACTCCTCTGCAAAGCATCCTCACCTCCCTGCTCCTCCTGCTCCTCCTCCTCTCCCTGAGTTCTCCTCTCCCCAGCATCCTTTCTTCTCCTCTCCCCATCAGGACACACCTCTTCCTCCTCCTCCTCCTCCTCCTCCTCCCCCACCTCCCCCCCTTCCTCAGCCATCTCCTATTTTCATGAAACACTCTCATGCTCCTCCATTATCTGTTCCTCCCCCCCCTCCTCCTCTCCCACCTTCATCCCTCCCCACTCCTCCTCCTCTTCCTCATCCTTCTCCACGCCCTCCTCCTCCTCCATACTCCTACGCTGTCAGGCAGTCATCCAGGTTGTTAAGCTCCACCCCCCTGCCTCCTCCTCCTCCTCCCCCTCCCCCCTTGCCTATGGTGTCCCCGCTGTCCTCACCCGTCCTCAGTAAGTCTTTCAACCGCCACGGAGCGTGCACGCCGCCCTCCCCACTGGTCACGGCTCAGGCTCTGCAGGGCGTGAAGCTTCGCTCAGTCAGGAACCAGGAAGAGCAGCCAGACATCACCATGGTTACTAACACTGAATCAGCTAATGCTAACTCGGCTAATGCTACCCAGGCTATCACAGACGCTAAGCTAAGTGAGCCGGGGTCACATGATGGCACCTGTTTACTGAGGAGCGGTGAAGCTGAGACCACAGATGCTCTAGAGGACATGGACTCTAACGCTCCCCTAACGGGGCTCGAACCAGACCCCGAGTACTACGACCTGACGGGTCGAGACGCCACCATGCCAA
This sequence comes from Labroides dimidiatus, assembly GCA_030710495.1. NCBI lineage: Eukaryota > Metazoa > Chordata > Actinopteri > Labriformes > Labridae > Labroides > Labroides dimidiatus. Next base: position 250,380 of record CM061166.1, on the reverse strand, counting down.
ACCAGGAGTCACTGAGTGCTGATCGAGCTAACGGTGAAACTCCAAAGACGCCTCAAAGAGAGTCAGAGTCCAACAGTCCTGAGTCCAGTCCTGATGGTCCCTGGGTCAGGATGTCTCTACAGGTGGACCCTCAGGTGTCTGCTGACAGACAGGACCCGGTCTGGCAAACAGGCCCCTCATACTGGACCCTGTCTGGATCCAAAGCGGTGAGTCCCAGAGGACCGAGAGCAGCTGATCCAGGTCTCGAACACGGGGACAGGATCCTTCAGCAAGGAAGTCCCAAGAAGCTCCGCTCATCTGAGAAGCCGCTCCTCCCAAAGAAGCCCGACCTGTGCCTCCTCAGTCTGATGGCGTCCCCTGAGACCAGAAGAGGAGCAGGCGAACAAATCCGAGTGCTCTCACCTGGACTCAACAACCAATCACAGCGTCCCCCTGGTACCATGGTCTCGCCTTCTCTAACAGGTCAGAGTCCATCCTCCCCGACGCTGCGGGTTCACACACGGAGCGCTGACTTACCTGTCGGCTCCCCGCAGAGCCACAAGAAGCCAGATCCGCCCATGAGCTCCCCCAAAACAGCCAGACCTCTCTCTACAGGAGAACCATCCAAGACCTGCAGGACCTCAGAGAACATCACGCAAACCAGAACCTCCTTAGGGACCACAGGAATCTATATGAACCAGGACTCGTCTGAACCCAGCAGAAAGACCTCTCACACACAGGGACTCTTAGAGTCCTGGAGCTGCACTCAGAGCAGACCTGCAGACCCTCAGTATGATGCCAACATCAGGACCAGACTACAGCAGAGAACGACCAGGTCCCTGTTAGATGACGAAGACGACGTGAGGGTGATGAAGACCACGATGATGTCATCACCCACCAGACAGAATGACAAGAGGAGGAAGAGGAGGAAGAGGAGGGCAGGCAGACAGCTGCTCATCATGTCGACAGTAAAGCCCTCCCCCTCTTCATCATCTTCATTTTCGTCCTCATCCTCATCTTCATCTTCCTCCTCTGGAGATGAGCAGGACGCCAGAGAGGACAGGATGAGACAGACGGGAGAGCGTGATCAGGCCAGCAGCGACTCTGACTCCTGTGCCCTAATTGGTCAGAACAAGTTCTCCCTCACAGGTGCACTGTCCCCTGACAGCCTGCAGGGGGAGCTGCAGCTTCCTGAACTTCTCATTCAGGAGCCAGAAGAAGAAGACAAGAGGGGGAGGCCCAGGGAGGGGGAGGACGGTGAGTCTCTCTCTAAATCTCTTACCCTCAGCTGAGAAGATGACTCTTTGACCTTTGACCCTCAGATCTCTGAGGAACATGACTCTTTGACCTTTGACCCTCAGATCTCTGAGGAACATGAGTCTGACCTTTGACCCTCAGATCTCTGAGGAACATGACTCTTTGACCTTTGACCCTCAGATCTCTGAGGAACATGACTCTTTGACCTTTGACCCTCAGATCTCTGAGGAACATGACTCTTTGACCTTTGACCCTCAGATCTCTGAGGAACATGACTCTGACCTTTGACCCTCAGATCTCTGAGGAACATGACTCTTTGACCTTTGACCCTCAGATCTCTGAGGAACATGACTCTTTGACCTTTGACCCTCAGATCTCTGAGGAACATGACTCTTTGACCTTTGACCCTCAGATCTCTGAGGAACATGACTCTGACCTTTGACCCTCAGATCTCTGAGGAACATGACTCTGACCTTTGACCCTCAGATCTCTGAGGAACATGACTCTTTGACCTTTGACCCTCAGATCTCTGAGGAACATGACTCTGACCTTTGACCCTCAGATCTCTGAGGAACATGACTCTTTGACCTTTGACCCTCAGATCTCTGAGGAACATGACTCTGACCTTTGACCCTCAGATCTCTGAGGAACATGACTCTGACCTTTGACCCTCAGATCTCTGAGGAACATGACTCTTTGACCTTTGACCCTCAGATCTCTGAGGAACATGACTCTTTGACCTTTGACCCTCAGATCTCTGAGGAACATGACTCTGACCTTTGACCCTCAGATCTCTGAGGAACATGACTCTGACCTTTGACCCTCAGATCTCTGAGGAACATGACTCTTTGACCTTTGACTCTCAGATCTCTGAGGAACATGACTCTTTGACCTTTGACCCTCAGATCTCTGAGGAACATGACTCTGACCTTTGACCCTCAGATCTCTGAGGAACATGACTCTGACCTTTGACCCTCAGATCTCTGAGGAACATGACTCTTTGACCTTTGACTCTCAGATCTCTGAGGAACATGACTCTTTGACCTTTGACTCTCAGATCTCTGAGGAACATGACTCTGACCTTTGACCCTCAGATTTGATGAATGTGGCCATGGTTCTTCTGTGTGCTTCTGTTTCAGGCGGTCTGTTCGTCAGAGTCTCAGCTGATCAGATGTTGGTCTCCGCTCGTCCTCGAACCACAGAGGATTTGTTTGCAGTCATCCACAGGTAGGAGCGCCCTGTGCTCACACACTCTGCTCACACACACTCTGCTCTCTCTCACTCTGCTCTCACACACTCTGCTCTCACACACTCTGCTCTCTCTCACTCTGCTCACACACACTCTGCTCTCACACACTCTGCTCACACACACTCTGCTCTCTCTCACTCTGGTCTCTCTCACTCTGCTCACACACACTCTGCTCTCACACACTCTGCTCACACACACTCTGCTCTCACACACTCTGCTCACACACACTCTGCTCTCACACACTCTGCTCACACACACTCTGCTCTCTCTCACTCTGCTCTCTCTCACTCTGCTCTCACACACTCTGCTCTCACACACTCTGCTCTCTCTCACTCTGCTCTCACACACTCTGCTCTCTCTCACTCTGCTCTCACACACTCTGCTCTCTCTCACTCTGCTCTCACACACTCTGCTCTCTCTCACTCTGCTCACACACACTCTGCTCTCTCTCACTCTGCTCTCACACACTCTGCTCTCACACACTCTGCTCTCACACTCTCTGCTCTCTCTCACTCTGCTCTCACACACTCTGCTCACACACACTCTGCTCACACACACTCTGCTCTCTCTCACTCTCGGTGGTCTGCTGCTCCTCACTGTCTGGTTCCTTTTACTGCGTCTGTGGAGCAGCTCGGTGTGGGAGGGCACAGCCTGATGTCCTCACAGGTGGGCTGCAGGTAAAGCTGAGAGTTTGGAGTTTGACCCTCCTGATCCTGGTTCTAGCTGATCCTGATCCTGATCCCAGAGCCTGAGTTTGTGTCCTCCTGACTCTCCTTCATAGTTTAGTTTCTCAGTTTTTGCTGAATCACAGTTTGAAAATCTGAAGGTGTGCTCAGACCTGAGGAGCTTTGAACTTTCTGTCTCACCTGGTTTGAGAGAATTTGTTGCTGCTGCTGATTTCCCGTCCGTGCTCCGTCCTTGAAGGCGCCACGTGAACGATGGTTCCTCTGGTCTGAACAGGCGGCGTGGATCGTCCCGTGGAGCTGGTCTGACTCCTCTGTTTCTCTTTGTCTCAGGTCCAAGAGGAAGATGCTGGGACGGAGGAGTTTCGATGATGATGGACATCTTATCTCCTCCTCCCTCTCCCCTGCCACACCTCCCACCAACCCTCTGCCTCGTCCGCCCCAGCCTGCACCTCGAGGTCAAAGGTCATCCAGAAGTGAGAGCTTTAAGGCGCTGCTGCTGAGGAAGGGAAGTCGCTCTGAGTTATCACCTCGACTCTCGGCTGTGGAGCAACTCAGAGTCGTTCTCTGCTCCACAACCTCGGCTGACCTCAGGAGTGTGATGTCACTGCCGCCACCTCCTCCTCCTCCTCCTCCTGATGAGTCAGACGTCTCCTCACACACCTGTGAGCTGAACGAGTCTCCCTGCAGTCAGAACTTTTCTGTGACGTTTAGCTGGAGCCCGAAGCAGATCCTCCTCAACTCCTCCTCTCCCTTCTTCTTCCTCTCCTCCTCCTCTTTCTCCTCCTCATGCTCCTCCATCCGTCCTCGCTCCCGCACTCCTCCCTGCTCCTCAAGCCGACGCTTCTCCGCTCGCTGCCGCCTGTACACCGCCCCCATGACAGCCATTTTTGAAGAGGAGCACGAGGAGGAGGAGGAGGAGGATGAGGAGGTCTTCATGGAGGCTCTGAGGAGCAGAGGAGCAGAGGATGGAGGAGACTTGAGGCTGACAGAGCGCAGAGAGGAGGTGACCTGTCAGAGCTGAATGTCCAGAAGCACAGAAGAGGAACCCACAGGAGCCCGTGAGGGACATGTGATCCGACTCCTGGTTCACGCCACGGAGGAGGAAACTCTCTGCCTTCTCTACTTCCTGCGGCACGTGACCAACACTTCCTGTCTGAATGTTTGTCAGACTGTTTCTGTGTCTGCAGCTTCAGGAGGAGACTGAAGCATCAGGTCAACCATCTGCTGAAGAGAAACCATGATGGTCTGCAGACCCGCTACTTCAGACCCGGGTGCAGCGGTCATGGTTTGATTCCGGACCCTTTGCTGCATGTCCTCCTGTGTGTTTCCCGTCTGCTGACTTTTGATTTAATCTTTTCAGTCTCATGTCTCTGCGTCTGACGACTGGTGTAAATACAGCCAGAGCTCGCCCTGTCTGATGATCCTTACCCTGCTGCTCTTCTTCTTCTTCTTCTTCTTCTTCTTCTTCTTCTTCTTCTTCTTCTTCTTCTTCTTCTTCTTCTTCAGTAGCCAATAGACACAAAGTTAACATGAAGAGGTTTTATTATTTAGAATCAATAAAACTATCTGTGTGTGAAGAGGAGGTGAGGTGTGTGTGAAGAGGAGAGGAGGTGTGTGTGAAGGGGTCAGGTGTGTAAATAGCGTCGAGTGTTTAGAGACGTTACAGCAATAAAGAACAAACTGAACGTTGACGCTTCACTCGTCTCTTATTCCACAGCTCAGGGTGCAGTGTGCTCCTCTCACCTCTGGGTGGTGCTGCCTCACAGGAGCTGAGCGCTGTACACACACACACACACACACACACACACACACACACACACACACACACACACACACACACACACACACACACACACACACACACACAGAGGTGGGTGAGGGGTCAGGCTGGGTCGTGGTGAACTGTGTTCCTCAGACTGTGGAAACGTGGCTCAGCTGTCAATCATCACAGATCTGAGACCAGCTGCTGCTCAACCAGGAGCCACACACACTATCACCTGTGTGTGTGTGTGTGTGTGTGTGTGTGTGTGTGTGTGTGTGTGTCTGTGTGTCACTCTGGGTGTGTGTGTGTGTTCGTGCTCCTCAGAGTTTGGAGGAACAAACACATGAACCATAATGAGCGCCTGCTTTCTGGATTTTTCCTCAGGACACACACACACACACACACACACACACACACACACACACACACAGTGACATACAGCTGGGGGCAGTTCAGTGAACAATCTGTTGACTTGTTCTTGGTGAATGTGGACGAGGACGTTCTGCGGGGTTAAGAGAGTTCAGCGATAAACTGATGGCAGGAAGTCGTCTTGATTCATAAAAACAGAGTCAGAGGACGTGGCGCACAAACAGCTCTCTGAAAACACTCCAAACCTGGTCCAGGAGCCTCCAGGCCTGATCCAGAGTTCCCCTGCAGCTCAGCAGGAACCTTTAAAGAGTCCCATTTAAACCTGAACCAGTCTGAAGCCCTTCAGGAACCTTGAAGTCCTGCTCGTGAGCTCTCAGGGGCTCACCAGAGGTTTCAGGACACCAGGGTTTGAGAACATGACAGGATCTCACAGAGCTGCTCCTCAGAGCCGGATGTGTGTGTGTGTGTGTGTGTGTTTGTGAACTCTCGGACAGCTCATTCCTGCACACACACACACACACACACACACACACCTGTTGTTGTCTTTTGCCTCTGAGGGACTCTGATGCAGACCTAGAAGCTTTGAGGTGTGTTCCTGTGGGGATCTCTCAGGTCCAGGTCCAGGCTGCAGGATCAGGGCTCAGATCAGGGTCCTGAGTTCCCAGAGGACTGGATCTGAGTCTCAGGCCTTGGTCTGTGCATCTGACGACTGTGAGAAAGGCTCTGCAGGGACCTGCATGGACCAGCAGCCTGAGACCCACAGGGCGTCTCGTCCTGAAGCCTGAACAAATACAGGTCACCAAACATTCACACACACACACACACACACACACACACACACACACACACACACACACACACACATTCATATACATGCTGTATACACACGAGCTGTTTGAGTCTCTCTCATACATTCCTGATAAATCCTGACCCCCATAAATCATCTCCTTCATGAACTGATGTTCTCTCTCTCTCTCTCTCTCTCTCTCTCTCTCACACACACACACACACACACACACACACACACACACACACATTCCTCCTCCTTAATGTGAACAGCGGATCGTTCTCTGAGTTCCACCCTTATTTATTCTTCCGCTCTATCACGTAACAAATCACTGGCTGCCCTGAGAGTCTGATGGCTGTCACTGAGCACGCGCCGCCCTGAGTGCGGCTCTGCGCTCTGATTGGCCCTCAGGGCCTGATTGCAGAGTCATTTGGAGAAAGTCACGGTGTGGGTTTCTGATCTTTTTCGGTCTTTCCACAGAGAGGGAGTTTCACCACAGCCTGCATCTGTGTCTGTCTGCCTCTCTCTCTCTCTCTCTCTCTCTCTCTCTCTCTCTCACACACACACACACACACACACACACACACACACACACACACACACACACACACTTTGCTGTACTGCGCGTGTGTGAGAGTGCACGGGAGAGATCTGAGCGTACAAATACGCACGCACCTCCCGCCTCGCGCTGTATTTCCGTGGTTCTGCAGAGCTGCGCGCGTGGAGAGCTGAGAGTCTGTGTCCAAGGAGGAGACACGCACCTGATCAGCTGACCCCACAGAGCCACAGGTGGGCTCGTGTCATACCCGGCTCTGATTGGATACCAGGCTGTCCTGGGACAGAGCAAGTCCTCCCTCCGGTCCGCAGCGCCATGAGCCGGGCTCTCTGACCGCTGAGGAGGAGGAAGATGATGGCGGTGATGAAGAGGATGATAAAGGTGCTCCCGTTGCCCCGCGTGCTCCACCTGTGACCAGGACCGGTCTAAGATGCCACCGGGCCCCGGAGCTCGGCACCTGGCTCGGATCGTGAATAACCCGGGATAACAGAACCCAGAGAAGTCGCGAACAGAAACCCGAGAGCCCGGAGTCTACCCGAACCGGAACGCACCGGGGGGCGAGGAGCCCGGGACCACAGACCAGGAACGGGAGCGCAGAGAGGACAGGTAATTCTCTTTATTATTGTTCCTTCACTTGAAGTTAGACTGAAACTACAGACACAAAACTTCATCAGCTCAGACAGGTCAGATCTGAGGGTCTGGATCAGGGACTCCAGACCTCTGAATGGTCGTCAGGCTGGTTCAAAGATGCTGAGGTCTGGATCCAGTCCAGAGTTTGTGGAGGAGACACGTTATTGGCACAGATCAGAGATGATTCAGAGTTTCTGTGAGAGGCTTCAGAAAGATGCTTTAAATCAGGAGGAGGTCAAGACCAGACACCTGTGACCCCCATGAGAGGGAGGCAGAGTCTGGGACCTCATCACACAGCCCAGTCTGCTCTCTGGAGGCTTAAGGTGGACTGAATGAGATGTGGCCCAAGGTCAAACCCAACAAGCTTCAGGGAGCTCTCAGCCTGGTCAGAAGAAACTCGGTTCCGTCAGGTCCACGAGACCAGCTCAGGAGCATGTGCAGTGACCCTCAGGCCCACCAACACGTAACTGTCCTCCTTCAGGTCCTCAGGATGCAGCTCCCGAGGCTCCCAGTCCTCTCGGCGCTCCTCATGCTGCTGCTGGCTGCGGGTCGCTGCACGGCCACAGCGCTGCTCTGGAGCTCGGGGACCCGGGGGGAGGGGCGCAGCGTGCTGGAGCTGAGCAGCCGGTACCAGAAGACGAGGCCAGAGGCCGGGGTCATCAGGCACGGGGTCAGCACTTCAGAGAGAGACATCAGGACCCACCACAGACCAGGTCAATGAGAACAGGACTCTGACCACAGAATCTCTAATGACACTTACTCTACTGACCCTGATCCTGATCCTGATCCTGATACTAACCCTGATCCTAACCCTGATACTAACCCTGATCCTGATCCTGATACTAACCCTGATCCTGACCCTGATCCTGATCCTAACCCTGATCCTAACCCTGATCCTGATACTAACCCTGATACTAATCCTGATCCTGATACTAACCCTGATCCTGATCCTGACCCTGATACTAACCCTGATCCTGATACTAACCCTGATCCTGATCCTGACCCTGATACTAACCCTGATCCTGATCCTAACCCTGATCCTAACCCTGATCCTAACCCTGATCCTGACCCTGATCCTGACCCTGATCCTAACCCTGATCCTAACCCTGATCCTGACCCTGATCCTGACCCTGATCCTAACCCTGATCCTAACCCTGATCCTGACCCTGATACTAACCCTGATCCTGATACTAACCCTGATCCTGATACTAACTCTGATCCTGACCCTTACACTGACCCAGCAGTCATTTTACTCTAACAGAGCTAATGCTAACAAAGCTAACTCTTTTAGCGTTAACTCTTACAGTGTTAACGCTAACCAAGCTAACGCTAACAGAGCTCATATTAACATGTTTTGTTTTTACTTTTGTATCTTGTGGTTGAATTCAAACATTTTCATATTTATGGTTTTAACTTCTCCTTTCAGAGAGTCCGCACAGAGATTCTCAACTCAAGGACAAATACATCATCCACCTGACAGGTGAGCTCACCTTTAGCATGGGTCTCTTTTTATCTGTAGACTGAGAGATCTGCTGGAGCGCCACCAGGAAGTGTATCAGGTGTTTTTCAGCTTCTCCTGCAGCAGCAAGGATCAGGTCTAAGGAGCAGGTCTAAGGATCAGGTCTAAGGAGCAGGTCTAAGGATCAGGTCTAAGGAGCAGGTCTAAAGATCAGGTCTAAGGAGCAGGTCTAAGGATCAGGTCTAAGGGGCAGGAAGTCATGGAGCTGCAGGTTTTAACAGCTGTGCAGAGTCTTCATGTTGTTTGCAGGGTGCTGCGAGGTGTAAAGTGGGTTGGGGGTTCATGTCTCAGACTGGGCGTGTGCTGATAACACCAGCTGACCCAGAGATGATCCCCTCTGGCTCCAAAAGAACAAGATGTCATGGAGGATAAGTTCAGGTCTCAGTAACAGATTTTATTTGTTTGTTTGTTGGTTCATCAAAGACCAATGAGGACAGAGGTTGTATAACAGGCTGCCTCGGCTCCTCTGATTGGTCCAAAGGATGTGAAGGAACAGGTAGAAGATAACAGGAAGAACTCAGTCTCTGTAAGGTGTGTTTGGTTCCGTCCTCAGGTCCTCTCTACATCAACCCAAAGTGCAGGAAACATTTCAACAGACTGTACTACAACACCAGAGACTGCACTGTACCCAGCTGTGAGTACACACACACACACACACACACACACACACACACACACACACTTATCATGAGTGTGATCGTGTCAGAACAGCAGCAGCTCTTGTGATCTTTAATCATGCTTGTAGAGCGGTGTTTATCTTGGAGAGAGCAAGAGGAAAATATGTGTGTGTATGCACAGATATACAGGTGTGTGTGCATGTGTGTGTGCGTGTGTGTCTGTGTGTGTTTAGACAAGTTTTATCCTGCTGTTGATCTCAAACAAGCTCCTGCAATAACAGCACACATTAACAATGATGGGAGTCGAACCGTCAACCAGTGAGGTCCCTCTGACCTGTTTTTGAATGTGTGGAGGATTAACGCTACAGGAGCTGTGAGGGTTCAGACCTGTTTGTTGGTGTAGGCGCTCTGAGCTCACCTGTCTGCTGTAACACTGTAACGCCGCGGCGCTGTATAACGCCGCGGCGCTGCCTGCTCTGATGCTCAGATCTGGAGTTGAGATCTTCAAAATGACCTCATGACGGGTTTATCGAGCTGATCGCTGAGCCGTAGCTCCAGGCGGGCTCGTGTCTCCGTTTGGAGCTGGGATCGACCCTGGTCTTGTGACTGCAGCTCCAGATTTTGTCTGTTTTTGTAAATTAGAACAAACATGTTTTCTAACCACAGATGAACATGTTGTGGTTCCCTCTGCAGATTATAAAAGATGTGCTCGTCTGCTGACTCGCTTGGCTAACAGCCCTCGCTGCTCCCAGAGATAAACAGAGAGAGAGAGAGAGAGAGAGAGAGAGAGAGAGAGAGGGTGAGTTTCACATCACACGCCAACACTCCTGATATATGAACACACACACTCACAGGTCAAAGGTCAGAACAGATCCTCTCACAGAGAGCTCAGGGACTTTACCACCCAGCTCCTCAGAGCCTCTCCGCTGCAGGGTCAGGGTCACACCGAGCAGGTTTAGGGTTTGTGCATCTCAGATGGTTCGGTAGGAACCACCCAAAGATCCAGACTCCTGATTGTGGTTTTAACATCAGACTGACGTCAGAGCAGCACCGCAGGCGAGCAGCAGCTTTACTTGAGACCACAGAAGAAGAACAGAATCAGAGATGGCACAATCAGACCATTGTTCTCTGAAAGGTGGGACCGACGCTCAAGAAACCTGGACCTGAGGTTCCTGATGAAACCCCAGGGTCTGCAAAGACCGGAGAACATCAGAAACCTGGAGCCCCAAGAATGAGCAGAACCAGGAGTCTAGACTTGGACTGACTTTTCTCTCATCCCTCCTCCTCCTCTCATCCCTCCTCCTCCTCTCATCTCTCCTCCTCCTCTCATTCCTCCTCATCCTCTCATCCCTCCTCCTCCTCCTCTCATCCCTCCTCCTCCTCTCATCCCTCCTCCTCTCATCCCTCCTCATCCTCTCATCCCTCCTCATCCTCTCTTTTCCTTTTTGTTATTTATTTCCTTTCTCTCTGTTTTAATCTGAAGCTTTTTGTCTATGTGCTGCTCATCAAAAAGGTGTCAGAGAAGTTTTCAGAGCTGCAAAGACTCGGTGTGTGAAAAAGTTTTACCTCTTTGTTTTCTTTCTTTCTTCATCTCTCATCAGAGCTGACGGACAGGAAGCAGAAGAAGTCCTCTGACCAAAAGAAACTCCTTTAGCCCTTCTTCTGCTGCAGCCAGATGACTCTGATCCCGGATCAGTGACAGAGGGCAACGTCTGCGGCATCTGGGGCGTCTGCAGTGTCTGAAGCGTCTGCAGTGTCTGAAGCGTCTGCAGTGTCTGAAGCGTCTGCAGTGTCTGAAGGGTCTGAAGCGTCTGCAGCGTCTGCAGCGTCTGGAGCATCTGCAGCGTTGAGCTTCTGGAGCGTCTGCAGCATCTGTGGCGTGGAGCATCTGGAGAGTGCAGTTTTTCTTCTTAATCGTCTGAAGCTGAATGTTCTGGTGCAGAGATCTCAAACCACAGGAGCATCTGATCATCATCATTTAATCCCATCTGTAGTCTGAGCTCTCACATGGACTCGCAGCAGACAGGTGGACAGGTCTGGTCCCCAGACTGGACTGTGGTCGGCCCCAGGGAGCAGCAAGAGAGACACCGCTCATTCACCTGATCCTCTCCATGTCCTCTGCCCCTGAATCCAAACACCCAAAGAGCCTCAGCTGGGGGTCCAGATCAGCTGGGGGTCCAGGTCAGCTGGGGGTCCAGATCAGCTGGGGGTTCAGGTCAGCTGGGGGTCCAGGTCAGCTGGGGGTCCAGGATGGTTCCTGTAATCTCTGATGGAGCCTCAGGATTTTTTTTTGTTAAACTGATCTCTGAATGTGTTTCTGCTGACAAACTCTCTTATTGGTCGACCACTGGATGATGCGTTTCCTGTCATGTGATGCTCAGAAATCATATTTCAGCATATTTATCCCCTCAGTTCACGTTTAAAGTCTCGTCCAAACAGCCTGATCATCATCCAGTAACTTCTGGTCTCATTCAGAGCCACACAGAGCAGGAAGAGAGGCTGATTGAGGGCGGGGCTATGATTGATTGACATGTGTCTGCTGCAGTGATCCATCATCAGGACGGAGGCGAGGCGACGTGAATCCAGCCAGCCTCAGGAAGTGTTGAGGGCTTTGAAAACGATTTTACACGGATGACAAACTGTGAAATTCAGACTTTTGGGTTCATCACATGATTCACGCTGTCCCAAAGACAACTTCCTCTTCTTCTTCTTCTTCTTCTTCTTCTTCTTCTTCTTCTTCTTCTTCTTCTTCTTCTTCTTCTTCTTCCTCTTGTCCTCTCTCAGATTTCAGGAGTTGCAGATGCTCAGAGAGGTGCTGTTGGTGTTTTTAGAGGGGGGGGGGGGGGGATAATAAGTCACAGCTTTAGCTCAGGATGTGTTTACATGCTTCCTGCCTCACGTGCTGTGATGGTTCTCCTCCTCCAGGTCTCTGATCCTTAGAGACCTGGTCCTGAGAGACCTGGTCCTGAGAGACCCGGTCCTGAGAGACCCGGTCCTGCGGCTGCTGCAGGATCAGGTCTGTGTCTGAGGTCAGACGGGATCTGCAGCCCTGACGCGGACAGGGTGAACCACATAGCAGCTCTGTTGACTTTGGCTGCAGCAGGTTTCAGGTGTTGTGAATCTTTCCTCCCTGATGGAGCAGCTGAACATTATTCTGAACTCTGCTCAGGATGTGTGTGTGTGTGTGTGTGTGTGTGTGTGTGTGTGTGTGTGTGCTGGGAGGAATGTGAACAGAAATCTGAGGTATTTCACCTCCTCCACCATCTCATGCCTTTAAACCTGGTTCCTGCTTTCTGGTCTGAACTCTCCGAGTGTTTGAGGACCTGTTGAATCAGTTTCTGAGGATGATCCGTCTGTCGTAACACTCACAACAAAGAATTCCTCCGACCGGTAATGATCCGTCTGTCTGTCTGTGTGTCTGTGTGTGTGTGTGTGTGTGTGTGTGTGTGTGTGTGTGTGTGTCTGAGTT
>CM061166.1:232500-235000 GCA_030710495.1 Labroides dimidiatus | reverse complement strand
AACGGGGGAGGGAGGGGGAGGGAGGGGGAGGGAGGGTATGTTTCGGAGGAAGAGTCCACAGATCCTCCTCATCCTCACACATTCAGGTCATCTGGCTCTGGCCCTCATGCCTGGGAGCTGCTGTAGTAGAGCCAACATGTGATTTGTGGACCGCTATTTATGGAATTAAGGTCGTAAACACAGACCCCCCCCCCCCCCGGGCCCCCCGGGCCCCCCGAGCTGCAGACTGACCCCCCCCCCCCCACACTCATAATCACATTGTCCTCGCCGCTCGTCCTGATGTCATGGGACCAACAGCAGTCCCGCTGTGACTGATGGAGGAAGCGCCGCCCCGCGGCGACGTGTGCGGCTTTGTTCATGAGCACCAGAGACATGGTCTGACCTGCAGGCTCAGCCCGAGTCCTGAGACCGGACAACCTGTGAGAGGGGGGGCAGCACAGAGACTGTCCCACTGACGGCAGGAGGTGAGGGAGGAGGTGAGGGAGGAGGTGAGGGAGGAGGTGCGGGAGGAGGATGAGTCTGCCTGTCAGACCAAACTCAGGGAGGGTAACACAGCTGTCTTCAGGGACCCGCCCACCTGCTCCTCTGAGCTGTCCACGCGGAAACACCTCTGATCAACTCATTAATCTCATCGCCTGTGCGTGTGTGACGTCACTGAAAACAGACACCTGTACAGGTGAGCTCGGTGTGCTCATGTGCCCTTTAACTCGGTTTAACTGAATTTTAACGTCGCGTTTCCGGAACAGCGCGAGGCTGCCTCTCCAGACACCGCCAGGTGAGGCGGAAGTGAAAACAGCACAGGAGACAGCGGGCAGGAGCTCACCTGCCTCAGGTGCGTCACCGGAGAGCAGAGAGAAGACAGAAGAGCGAAGGAAAGTGAGTTTATGGGGCTTTAAAGTTCTGCTTTGTGTGTGTGTGAGTGTGTGTGTGTGTCTCACAGGTGTGTGGGTATGTGTTGTGCCTGCTCACAGGTAGCATACAGCAGGTTAGCTTGAGAACTAGCTGCCACAGGTTTAGCTGACACACCTGTGACGGTGTAGTCTGTGTGTGTATGAGCGTCAGGCGCGCGGTACATCAGGTGCTACCTGGAGCCTCCCTCAGGTGAGTTTGGTAAACCTTGCGGCTGTCAGGAGGAGTTCTGTCCCATCAGGGCCTCATTTAGCAGCTGCTCTGTCATTGGTTAATTCACCAATTAGCAGTGAATTGCTAAGGAGTGGAGGCATGACGTCACTGAGCTGTGGTACTGAATGAAACTCACCTGGAGACTCTGACACACCTTTTATCCAATCAGGACGCTCCCCTACAGGAAGTGAGCGACTGAAACCTGTGAGAGGATGTGAACTCCTAAAACCTCTACAGGAAGGTCTGAGGTCTTTGTCTGGTCCTCGGACTCCTGGTTCTGCTGTTGCACCCTGACCCACAGTGAGGCCACGCTCTCAGGGACCGGTCTGCCAACACGCCGCCTGCTGCTCACAGCACATTCCTGACACATGACACAAACATGCGGAGCGAGCACACGCTAACAAAGCTCCAGTTTAGCTGCAGGGGAACGTCTCTGACAGGCCCGCAGCTGCAGCACGCCGAGCAGACGGGAAAAACCTGAACAACAGAGTCTGTGCCTCTCCCCGGCCCGGAAAACCTGAAATGGATCAAAGAGCAGAGCCAGATGAGACGAGGAGAGTCAGCAGACGAGTGAGTGACGGGCCCTGAACGCATCCTGCACCCCGAGTTCGCACAGTCGCCAAGCAGCAGCTGGCTGCAAGGACCCGGGTCGGAGCGCGTTGGTTTCCTCATCAGGCCGTGTGGGGGGGGGGGGGTGATGATCATTTAAAATGAAATCAGGGCGTGTGCCCGTCTCCTCAGGTAGAGACGAGCAGACTGAAGGTGTCGGGGCCTTAGAGCAGTGATCTGATGGCGGGGGCCGGTCTCCACTCTGCTCTGAATAAATGGAGCTCTGTGGAGCTCTGTGGAGCTCGCGGGTTTGTTTTGGCTCAGATTAAGATGAGATTAGATTAGACGGAGTCAACAAGGAGCTCTTTGAACACGCTCTGACGTTATGCCACCAAACACATTCTGTGTCTGATGTTCATTTACTGACTGCATCCTCTGTTTGTCCCAGTGAGCAACCCCATCCCCTCCAACCTGAAGTCTGAGGCCAAGAAGGCCGCCAAGATCCTCAGAGACTTCACCGAGATCTCCAACAGGAACGGACCAGACAAACTCATCCCAGGTACGGCGTCCCCTGCTCCTGTTATATTCAAAATTCAGATGGAAATGAGAGGGAAAGAGAAGGAAATGGCAGGAAAAAAGAGGGGGGAAAACAGGAAAGAAAAAACAAGAAAAATGAGGAAAAAAAACTGAAATCTGTGAGCTGTTGCAGACGGCTCTTCTCTCCTCTCTGCTGAAACGTTTTCAGGTACGAGCAGAATGTTGCTAAAACATCTGATGATATGTGGAAAAGAGACTAAATATTGAGGAAATGGGGACGGGACTAGATAAG
>CM061166.1:162500-230000 GCA_030710495.1 Labroides dimidiatus | reverse complement strand
CTTCCCTCATTCCCTCCCTGTTTCCCGTCCCCCTTCCTTCCTTCTTTCCTTCCTTCTTTCCTTCTTTCCTTGTATTTTTTTTTTTCCTGTTTTCACACCTGTTCAGCCCCTTCTTGCTGCAGCAGCGCCCTCTTGTGGATGCAGCCGGTAACTGTTGAGCAGATGGAAAGGAGAAAATCATGGCCGTGTTTTCAGACTTCAAGGGGTTTATTCCCTCCTGGACCTCAGTGAGGAGAGGAGGAGAGAAGGGAGGGGAGGGGGGGGGAGAGGGGGGGGGGGGGGAGGGGGTGGATGGAAGAGGAGAGGAGAGGAGAGGAGAGGAGAGGAGAGGGGAGGGGAGGGGAGGGGAGGGGAGGAGGGGAGGGGAGGGGAGGGGAGGGGAGGAGAGGATAGGGATAGCGGAGGAGGGAGAGGAGGGAGAGGAGGGAGAGGAGAGTAGAGGAGAGGAGAGGGGAGGGGGAGGAGAGCAGGAGGAGAGAGGAGGAGAGAGGAGGAGAGAGGAGGAGAGAGGAGATGGAGAAGGAGAGGAGAGGAGGGGAGGAGATGGAGATGGAGAGGAGAGGAGAGGAGAGGAGGAGAGAGGAGAGGAGAGGAGAGGAGAGGAGAGGAGAGGAGAGGAGAGGAGAGGAGAGGAGAGGAGAGGAGAGGAGAGGAGAGGAAAGGAGACAGTCATGTCTGTCGTGTGGCTGGGATCAGACTTTTGGAGGATTAATGAGCTGCAGGTTGTTTTTGTTTCCTGTCGTTTAAAGATGTTGATGTTTCCTCTGTTTCAGGGCGCTCTGCTGCTCACACTCCTCCCGTCTACGGTAAGAAGACGACTGAAGCTCTCTGATTATTTCTGCACGTTTTTTAACGACAACTTCTTTTAATGTTTTTGTCAATAATTAAATGATCAGCCCGCTTTAAGCTTCCTTCCTGCCTCCTCAGGTGCAGGACCGTCAGGGGGCGGGGCCTGCAGCCAGCTGGTTGTCACAGCGACCCACCCATTCACCGGCCAGCAGCCCGGTGACCTCAGCTTCGTCCCGGGTGACCGCATCACCATCATCACCAAGAGCGAGTCCCAGTACGACTGGTGGGAGGGGCAGCTGGCTGACGGGCGGGTTGGCATCTTCCCTGCTAACTTTGTCACGTTCTGAGAGCTGCCCCCTGCTGTGTGGTGGAGGAAGTGCAGGTTCATTTAGGAGATGAAGGAGAGGAGTGAGGTTAATCAAACCTGAAGGTGCTGAAGGTCAGAATGTTTGGTTTCTTTATGAGCGGAACATGTGAAGCTGTGCAGCTCTGACACGTTTAGTAAAAATAAATAATAAATGAAGGAATGAATGAATGAATGAATGAATATATTTAATCTGTTTTCAGAACAGAGGTCAAACTATGAGCTCTGGACTCTTTTACTTCATGTTTTCATGTTTGGGCTCAGAGTTCCCTGAGAATCCTTCAGGAGCTGCACAGCCATTCCACCCAGTTCAGGATGAATATTCAAATGCTTCCATTTTATCACCTGTTCACCTGTTCAGCCGTTCACCTGTGTGAGCTCGACTCCTGAGCGTGGTGGGTCAGTCAGACTTGAATGTTTACAGGGTTAGAGTTACAGCTTTGATTTTCCTCTAACAGCTGCTTGTAGAGTCTTTACGGGACGTTTGGGATGTTTTTTTAAATAAAGGTCATTTTTCAGAGTTCACCCGTGTGCCTGTGTGTTAAATATAGATCAATATATAGATATAATAATAATAATAATAATATATAATTATGATAAATGTCTGGGTTTCTCTGGAGCAGATGGAGGAGCAGACGTCCTCTGCAGCTCAGAGAAACGTGCAGGTGAACAAACAGGTTCCAAGGAGTGTGTTTCCTTCAGCTGGAAGGTTTTAGAAAGGTAGGAGCAGCAGCTGTGTGTCCCGTCAGCTTCAGCTCCTCTTTGTTTCTGTGAAGCACTTTGAGGCCGGCGTTTAAGTGCCTCACACACACTCACACACACACACACACACACACACTTAAATTCTGATTATAAATAAAAGCAGAAAATCTGAGCGTAGAGTCCAGTCAGTCAGCGTGCTGTCAGAGAACACGTTCTGTTCTTATTTTCATCAGGTTTTCAGGATTTCTGTTTCTGCTCAAACGTCTGAACAACAGATTCATGATCCCCTCGCTCTTTACCTCTGACAGACCTGTGTGTGTGGGTGTGTGTGTGTGTGTGTGTGTGTTGTGTGTGTGGGGGGGGGGGGGGGGGGGGGGTTTACCTGCCACCTTTCTCTCTGCCTGTTAACTTCTTAAAGCCTGTAATCTCCCCGACTGATTAAAACACACACACAACACACACACACTAAGAGGTGTGTGTGTGTCCCAGATGTTGAGTGTGTGTCTGACCTATTCTCCATTACATGCAGCTCTGTGTTTGTCTTCATCATGTGACATTTCAGCTGCAGGTCGGATCCGTTTCAGCCGAGCAGCAGGCTGCACACAGACCAGATCCCCCAGAGACCAGATCCCCCAGAGACCAGGTCCCCCAGAGACCAGGTCCCCCAGAGACCAGATCCCCCAGAGACCAGATCCCCCATAGACAAGCTTCATCCATTCATCACTTCATTCAACCATTGATTCATTCAACACTTCATTCAGTGACCTAGTTGAAAACTTTGCTTCCTTTCTTTCCCTCCTGTTTCCTTCCTGTTTCATTTGTCTCCTTCCTGCTTCCTTCCTGTTTCCTTCCTGTTTCCTTCCTGTTTCCTTTGTTTCCTCCCTGTTTCCTCCCTGTCTCCTTCCCGTTTCCTTCCTGTTTCCTTTGTTTCCTCCCTGTTTCCTTCCTGTCTCTTGTGATGATGTTACGACAGTGAGATCATGATTTTCCAGTTAAAAGCAGGAGTTCAGTTCATCCTTTGAGGATGATGATGGTGTTTGGAGGAAAAAAGGCCCAGAGAGAGAGCGAGAGAGAGAGAGAGAGAGGGAGAGAGAGAGAGGGGTGTGTGTGTGATGTGTTTCAGGTTTTTTTATTTTAGAGCCAGTCATTTAAAGTCGGATTGTTTCTTCTTCAGATCTTCAGATTCAGTGTTTGAGGGTTTGATTCCCGTCAGCGTCTCCATACGTCTGGTTTCTCCTGCAGGTCTCACCACAGAACAATAAAGCTGCAGTGAAATTAAAGAAGAGAGGTAAGCAGGTGTGTGTGTGTGTGTGTGTGTGTGTGTGTGAGAGAGAGAGAGAGAGAGAGAGAGAGAGAGGCTGAGCGAGCTGCAGTCAGACTGATGTCCTGATTGTTTCTGGTGTTGTTCATTTGAGGCTGAGCCGCTTCAGTCCGCACATCCATCACTGTCATTATAATAATTATCATTCGTTCCATTAGCATCAGAATTTATCTTAATTATCAGATTTTTATCACTAATTTAATTATTGTTGTGAAGTTTTCTGACACTGATCTGAACTCGACTCTCTGCTTTGATTCTGGATTATTTCCTGTGCTCAGGTCGCTCCGCTCCGTCCCAGGTGAGTTCGCCTTTCTCTTATTTCATGCGCTCATCTCTTTGAGCTCACTTTGTCTTCAGGTTTCAGTCCCAGGTTTCAGTCCCAGGTTTGAGTCCCAGGTTTGAGTCCCAGGTTTGGGTCTCAGTGCTGTTTCTCTCTGCAGAGATGAAACTGGAGATCTTATCAGCCGGCTCAGAGCGGGTGTTTGAGTCGGCTGATAACCGTTTAAAAAACGTTTTTCCTCTTTCCTGTGGTCTTCCTGGTCTACCTGGTCTTCCTGGTCTTCCTGGTCTTCCTGGTCTACCTGGTCTACCTGCAGCCCAGGTGAAACCTCAGTGGAACATTTTAAACATTATGAATAAAAAGGTGCCGTCAGCAGAGGAGGAGGCTGTGTGTCCTCATGTCAGCTGAATTATAAATAATGTTAAAGTGTTAAAACACACCTGACTGCTCTTCACAGTCTGAATATTAATAATATTAATAATATTAAATATGTTAATAATGTTAATAAACTAAAGTTGTTTTTATTATTTAAATCATTTATTCATTAATCACATGAATGTGTTGATCTGATGTTTCTCTGATTTACTGTGGAAACATCACGTGTGTGATGATTATAAAAACATCTGAATTTAATCCTTAAAATAATAAATTAACACATTAAGACATCTATGTGAAAGGCACACACACACACACACACACACACACACACACAGATTGATTAATTTATGGTTTACGCTTCATGAAGCCGTCAGCTCAGGTTTAAACTTTTCTCCCAAAAAATCCTCCAAACAGACTCCAGACATCGAGCCTCTGAAACAGACGGGTGAGATGCAGCACGCCTGCAGGTGTGTGTGTGTGTGTGTGTGTGTGTGTGTGTGTGTGTGTGTGTGTGTGTGTGTGTCAGTGAGAGAGAGAGATTCATCTGAAGGACTGAAAGGATTTTAAATGAATGTCTTTGGATTGTAGGTGATTTTTAAGCTGATAGAGGACGGAGGAATACAAATAAATAAATAAAAATAAAGAACAAATAAATGAAAACATGTAAATAAAGTTAGACGGATAAACAAAATAAAGAACAGATAAAAACCCCACAATGAATAAAAATCAAGAAGAATAAATAAAAACCTGTAAATAAAAAAATCAAGAAGAATTAATTAAACCTATTTCAATAAAACCCAAATGCATCTGAATGACCCTGAGCTCAGCTGTGAGTTTAAAATCAGGAAAAACTCAGAAGAACCAGTCGGAGGACGGATCCAGATGAGGGGGGGGGGGGGTCCTGCTCCCTCTGAATCCGTCTCTTTCTCTGTCCAGATGAAGGTGGAGGGAGTCCAGGAGGACGGGGAGTCTGGTTCTGCTTCTGGGTTGGACCGAAGCACCGTGGTTTGTCCCCTCCCTGCGGCGGCGTGCAGTCCCGGCTCCACGGAGCGCTGCATGTCCCGTCTGCTGAGCGCCGTGGAGAGCGAGCTGCAGGCGGGGCGAGAGAAGGGGGACCCCACGGAGAGAGAGCTGCGAGTGACCCTGGAGGACGCCGAGCTGTGGAGGAAGTTCGAGCACATCACCAACGAGATGATCGTCACCAAGAACGGACGGTAACCACGCACCTGAGACCAGGTCCACATCACACCTGAGACCAGGTCCACATCACACCTGAGACCAGGTCCACATCACACCTGAGACCAGGTCCACATCACACCTGAGACCAGGTCCACATCACACATGAGACCAGGTCCACATCACACCTGAGACCAGGTCCACAGGTCCACATTAACACCTGAGACCAGGTCCACATCACACCTGAGACCAGGTCCACATCACACCTGAGACCAGGTCCACAGGTCCACATTAACACCTGAGACCAGGTCCACATCACACATGAGACCAGGTCCACATCACACCTGAGACCAGGTCCACAGGTCCACATTAACACCTGAGACCAGGTCCACAGGTCCACATTAACACCTGAGACCAGGTCCACATCACACCTGAGACCAGGTCCACAGGTCCACATTAACACCTGAGACCAGGTCCACATCACACCTGAGACCAGGTCCACAGGTCCACATTAACACCTGAGACCAGGTCCACATCACACCTGAGACCAGGTCCACAGGTCCACATTAACACCTGAGACCAGGTCCACAGGTCCACATTAACACCTGAGACCAGGTCCACAGGTCCACATTAACACCTGAGACCAGGTCCACAGGTCCACATTAACACCTGAGACCAGGTCCACAGGTCCACATTAACACCTGAGACCAGGTCCACATCACACATGAGACCAGGTCCATAGGTCCACATTAACACCTGAGACCAGGTCCACAGGTCCACATTAACACCTGAGACCAGGTCCACATCACACCTGAGACCAGGTCCACAGGTCCACATTAACACCTGAGACCAGGTCCACAGGTCCACATTAATACCTGAGACCAGATCCACATCACACCTGAGACCAGATCCACATCACACCTGAGACCAGGTCCACAGGTCCACATTAACACCTGAGACCAGGTCCACAGGTCCACATTAACACCTGAGACCAGGTCCACAGGTCCACATTAATACCTGAGACCAGATCCACATCACACCTGAGACCAGATCCACATCACACCTGAGACCAGGTCCACATCACACCTGAGACCAGGTCCATAGGTCCACATTAACACCTGAGACCAGGTCCACAGGTCCACATTAACACCTGAGACCAGGTCCACATCACACCTGAGACCAGGTCCACATCACACCTGAGACCAGGTCCACAGGTCCACATTAACACCTGAGACCAGGTCCACATCACACCTGAGACCAGGTCCACAGGTCCACATTAACACCTGAGACCAGGTCCACAGGTCCACATTAACACCTGAGACCAGGTCCACAGGTCCACATTAACACCTGAGACCAGGTCCACATCACACCTGAGACCAGATCCACATCACACCTGAGACCAGGTCCACAGGTCCACATTAATACCTGAGACCAGGTCCACATCACACCTGAGACCAGGTCTCAGGTGTATTGTAGACCTGTGGACCTGGTCCAGGTGTCTTTTGGACCTGGTTACAGGTGTTAATGTGGACCTGTGGACCTTGTCTCAGGTGTATTGTGGAGCTGGTCCAGGTGTGTGTAGGTATGAGGACCAGCTGGTCTCTGGTGAATTCAGAGGACTGCAGGCTGGTCTGTGTTTCTGTTCTGCTCTCTGAATATTCTGGACTTTATTGTCTCTGGTTTGTTTGGGGCTGTCTCTGGATCTGTCACCGGGCTCACCGGGTTATTCATTAGTCTCGACAGCAGCCGCTCTGTGTGTGACCAGAGTGTGTGTGTGTGTCTGTGTGTGTAGCAGAGCCGAGGCGTGTTGACCTGTGGAGGTAAACACTCCATTCACACCTGCAGAACGCCTCTGCAGCTGCTGTCTCTGATGGAGTGTTTGAGGGCTCGCTGCTCCAAACGCTGAAACTTCAGAGCTTCAGACTGAAATGATGTTCTTCTGCTGCAGCTGTGTGTGTGTGTGTGTGTGTGTGTGTGTGTGTGTGTGTGTGTGTGTGTGTGTGTGTGTGTGTGTGTGTGTGTGTGTGTGTGTGTGTGTGTGTGTGTGTGTGTGTGTGTAGTCGTATGTTCCCCGTCCTCAGGGTCAGTGTCTCCGGTTTGAACCCCGCCTCCATGTACTCCTTCCTGTTGGACTTCGTTCCGGCTGACGGCTGTCGATGGAAGTTTGTGAACGGGGAGTGGGTGGCGGCCGGCCGGGCAGAGGGTCGTGGCGAAGGGCGTGGCCTCGGCGGCGTTTACATCCACCCGGACTCCCCAAACTTTGGCGCTCACTGGATGAAGGCCGCCGTGACCTTCAACAAGGTCAAACTCACCAACAAGGTGAATGGAGGAGGACAGGTGAGATGAGCTGCTCTTTTGTTTGTCCTCTTCCTCATCTTTCTTTCTTTTCCTTTCTTTTCCTCCTCCTCCTCAACTTTCTTTCTTTTCCTTTCTTTTCTTCCTCTTCCTCATCTTTCTTTCTTTTCTTCCTCCTCCTCGTCTTTCTTTCTTTTCCTCCTCCTCTTCATCTTTCTTTCTTTTCCTTTCTTTTCTTCCTCTTCCTCATCTTTCTTTCTTTTCTTCTTTCTCTTCGTCTTTCTTTCTTTTCCTCCTCCTCCTCATCTTTCTTTCTTTTCCTTTTCCTCCTCGTCTTTCTTTCTTTTCCTTTTCTTCCTCGTCTTTCTTTCTTTTCCTTCTCCTCCCCATCTTTCTTTTTCTTCTCCTCGTCTTTTCTTCTCTTCTTGTCTCTTTTCATTCAAAATCCTTTCGTCTAACTTTTCTTTCTTTTTATTCTCCTCCTCGTCTTTCTTTCTTTCTTTTTCTTCCTCTCCTTTTCTTCTGGCCTTCTCCTCCTCTTCTTCTTCAGCCCATTATCCCCCTCTCCATATCAAGAACGGCTCTCTCTCTCTCTCTCTCTCTCTCTATTGCTCTCTCTCCCTCCTCCCTGTATTGTATTGGAGTGGGCGAGAGACTACCGCCTGTAATTAGCCACTTCAATCCCTCTCCTCACTCACTTCACCTGCTCGCCCCCTCGTAACCACGGGAACGGGATAAACAGCTCTTAATTGGCCGGCGGCGGTTTAATGCACTTCCTGTCGAGAGCCGTTCACCACTCAGAGAGGCCTGCACACACACACACACACACACACACACACACACACACACACACAGAGCACACAGAGCACAAAATTGGCAATAATGTTGTTTATATTTACCCCATTGTTCCTGTCCAGCACACACACACACACACACACACACATACACACACACACACACACACACACACACACACACACACACACACACACACACTAATGCAGAGCTGGAACAGAGAGCTGGGCCATAATGAAATAATTGCTCAGCTTATTTGTACATTATGGTAATTATGTTTTTTACTGGGAAATTAATTTACCCATCATGCTTCAGATGGACAAGAGAGAGAGAGGTAAACTATATTCAAACACACACACACACACACTCCAGCTAATGTGGGCACTGCCAGGGTAAACACACTCACACACACACACACACACACACACACACACACACACACACACACACGCTCCAGCAGAGTGGTGAGGTCAGCCAGCCTCTCATCTGAATAGAAAACAGTTTGTTTTTGTGTGTCGGCTTGGAGAGCTGTGATTGGTTAATTGGAGCTCGTTAGTGAGGGGGAGAAGGGGGAGTGGGTGGGGGGTGGGGGGATGATGGACCACAGATGGATGAAAGAGTGTTTTCAGGCCAAAAGACAAAGATGGCTCCACTCCACAAACTCTCCTCACAGACTCCAGCTACACCTGGATCCCTCTGTTTGTTTTTCATTCAGTCCAAAAGCTTTTCCAACTTTCACACCTGAGCTCAGGTACGCACACATCAGTAGCTCTTATTGGACAGCTGCTGACAGTTTGCAGGTTAGCTTATGTGAGACAGGTGAGGACAGAGCTGAGGGGTGTGCAGGTAAAAACAGGACGAGACCAGGATGTTCAGCTCTGTCTTCAGTTGTGTTCAGGTGTGTTCAGGTGTGTTCAGGTGTGTTCAGGTGTGTTCAGCTCTGTGTTCAGCTCTGTGTTCAGGTGTGTTCAGCTCTGTGTTCAGGTGTGTTCAGCTCTGTGTTCAGGTGTGTTCAGGTGTGTTCAGGTGTGTTCAGGTGTGTTCAGGTGTGTTCAGCTCTGTGTTCAGGTGTGTTCAGCTCTGTGTTCAGGTGTGTTCAGCTCTGTGTTCAGGTGTGTTCAGGTGTGTTCAGCTCTGTGTTCAGGTGTGTTCAGGTGTGTTCAGGTGTGTTCAGGTGTGTTCAGGTGTGTTCAGCTCTGTGTTCAGGTGTGTTCAGCTCTGTGTTCAGGTGTGTTCAGGTGTGTTCAGCTCTGTGTTCAGGTGTGTTCAGGTGTGTTCAGCTCTGTGTTCAGGTGTGTTCAGGTGTGTTCAGGTGTGTTCAGGTGTGTTCAGGTGTGTTCAGGTGTGTTCAGGTGTGTTCAGCTCTGTGTTCAGGTGTGTTCAGGTGTGTTCAGCTCTGTGTTCAGGTGTGTTCAGGTGTGTTCAGGTGTGTTCAGGTGTGTTCAGCTCTGTGTTCAGGTGTGTTCAGGTGTGTTCAGCTCTGTGTTCAGGTGTGTTCAGGTGTGTTCAGCTCTGTGTTCAGGTGTGTTCAGGTGTGTTCAGGTGTGTTCAGGTGTGTTCAGGTGTGTTCAGGTGTGTTCAGGTGTGTTCAGGTGTGTTCAGGTGTGTTCAGGTGTGTTCAGCTCTGTGTTCAGGTGTGTTCAGGTGTGTTCAGCTCTGTGTTCAGGTGTGTTCAGGTGTGTTCAGCTCTGTGTTCAGGTGTGTTCAGGTGTGTTCAGGTGTGTTCAGGTGTGTTCAGGTGTGTTCAGCTCTGTGTTCAGGTGTGTTCAGCTCTGTGTTCAGGTGTGTTCAGGTGTGTTCAGGTGTGTTCAGGTGTGTTCAGGTGTGTTCAGGTGTGTTCAGGTGTGTTCAGCTCTGTGTTCAGGTGTGTTCAGCTCTGTGTTCAGGTGTGTTCAGGTGTGTTCAGGTGTGTTCAGGTGTGTTCAGGTGTGTTGTCTGTGTGCTCAGATCATGCTGAACTCTCTCCATAAGTACGAGCCTCAGCTCCACATCGTGTGCGTCGGCTCTCGCCATCGACTCGTCTCCAATGTTTCCTTCAAAGAGACTCAGTTCATCGCTGTCACAGCCTACCAGAATGAGGAGGTATACACACACACACACACACACACACACACACACACACACACACACACACACACACACACACACACACATAAACACACACAGATAATACCTCTGCCTGTCTGTCCAGGTGTTAAACCTCTGTCTTTCTTCTTCTGTGGTTTAATTTGTGCAGATCACAGCTCTGAAGATCAAATATAACCCGTTTGCTAAAGCTTTCCTGGACGCTAAAGAGAGGTACAGCCTGAGCATCACACACACACACACACACACACACACAGACACACACACACACAATCCTAATGATGTTGGATTGCCTCCTCAGGAACCCAGGTGGGCGGGGCTTATCAGAGTCACTGGACAGTCGCGCTGGGATTCAACCCTGTGAGTAAATCATAGTTTGGTTTCTGATATTATCATCACAAGCTGCATGATCTCTGTGTGTGTCAACCCATTATACAAATGTGTGTGTGTGTGTGTGTATGTGTGTGTGTGTATGTGTGTGTCAGGCTGGTCTCTGTGCTCAGCTGGAGGGGGAGGAGCTTTTCCGTACGGTAGCAGCCTACCGTTAGCGTCTCATCATCACCACGGCTACAAACACCACAGCTACCCGGGACGCCACACACCTTACCCCACCCCCTACCTGCCCCACCGTACACACTCCTCAGGTAACTGACCTGCACACACACACACACACACACACACACACACACACACACACTGTTTGTAATTCTGATGATGATCAGTTATTGACAGGTGGAGTGTGTGTCAGTGTGTTTGTCTGAAGGTGTTCAGGTGTTATCAGACGGCTGGAGCACTTCATCACCTCGTCCCACCTCCTCCTCCTCTCTCTCCTCCACCTCCCTCCCTCTGACCAGCAGCACTCCTTCCTCACAGCCTCCTCCTCCTCACACCTCCAGGTGAGTCTCAGCCCATGACTGCCCCCCCCCCCCCCCAGGTACAGAGTCCTTCCTGATATTTATTCACCACGTCATTGTGTTTGTTTTCAGTCAGTTTCCCTGCCTCTGGACGGTTGGATGTACTGAGCTAAGCCCCTCCCACTCCCCTTGCCCCGCTCTCCATGGACCAATCAGCAGTGAGAGTCTTCTACAACCTCCCAGTCACAGCAGAGTGGGCGGAGCCGGATGGACTAATGGCTCCACCCAATCTTTCTGAGAAGGAAGCATGCCTTTTGAAATATCTTAATGAAGGTGTGATCTCATCTAAACCACGTCACGTTTCACCATCGATGTAAAGGGTCAAACCGTCATCCTCATGTTTTTATTCTAACATGTACATTTCTGTACAGTCCAACCCTTTAAATTAAAAAGATTAACATTTCATCTACACCTCCAGTCTCTGATCACACTTTAAAGGAAAACTCTACGTCCTGTTCTGTCCGTTACTCCTGCTGCTGCATGTTTGTTGGTGTTTGTTTTTATCTGAGGGACAAATAAATAAATAAATACAGTTCTGTAGCTTCTTGTTTATGTCTCTGTTATCTGTGAAGTTTGAGAAGTTTTATTCTGCTCGTTGTCGTTTGTTAAATTGAACAGTGTGAGTGAAAAACAGAATGTTCTCCTGCTTGGTGTCAATAAAGTTTTGAATTGAAGGGTTGTGTTTGTGTGTTTGATTTAATGTTAGACTGGGAAAAAAGAGAATCTTTTTTCATACCCTGACCCTTCATATGCCGCAAAAACATTCATATATTTCATAAACGATTGAAAAAGATGATCTTCCACTTCTTTTATTGCAGATAAATTAAACTAAACATGCAGTTTGTTGTTTTCCTTGCAGGGCTTTTACTTTGAAGAGTGAGTTTTGTATTTTGAGATACAACCGGAAGCGTAAACCCATGACCCGGAAGTTTTCTCTGTACTGACGCAAAACATGTTAGCTTATGTGGATCATTAAAGGTTTTATTTCTGTATTAATTCACGTACTTTAAAACTGAAGGTCACGTGATCTGATTCACGAGCATCGTAGAGGTACGTGCTTGTTTTTTGTATTACTTTAGTCTCTGTTTGAAGGACAGAAACGATGGTTGAACAACATGAAGATGATGATTATACACAGGTGTTGTGGTAGCTTCGTGAAGTTTGAATATCACGTGATTTAAAACCTTCATCTGTAAATAAATCGGTTCAGTCTCGGTGTTTTGTGACAGTATTTAAGCTCTGAACGGTTCAGTTCTAATTTATGTGTTTACGCGATCAGGGTTTGACTTCCCGCTGATAATCAGCTCTTAAATGTTCCCGCCTCAGAGATGAACGGAGTCAGTCACAGAAATGAATCAGTTATTTTATTCCGCTGTTAATGTTAAACCAACATTAAAGCACCATCAGTAATTCTTCTGGTGGGTGGAGGTAAAGATGGAGGTATTGCGCCTCCATCCTGTTGAAGTCTGACTGTAGGTGTGTTATAAAGTGTGTTTCAATAAAAGCATGAACTCATGTTCTGTGTGTGTGTGTGTGTGTGTGTGTGTGTGTGTGTGATTGATGGATCCAGCACCCTGTCATGGCTCACATCACCATCAACCAGTACCTTCAGCAGGTAACCTCTGACCTCTCTCTTACCTGGTTACAGGCCTCAGAATTGATGCAGTAACTTCTTCTTTGTTGGTGTTTTTCTCCTGCAGGTCTACGAGGCCATCGATAACCACGAGGGCTCGTTCTGTGCTGAGCTGCTCTCCTTCAAACATCCCCACGTCGCAAACCCTCGCCTTCAGGTGAAGCTCCCCCCATTCAGGTGAACACACGCAGAAGTGATAGAATGGGGCCTCACCTGTGTGTGTGTGTGTGTGTGTGTGTGTGTGTGTGTTTCAGCTGGCCAGTCCTGAGGAGAAATGCCAGCAGCTCCTGGAGCCTCCTTACGATGAGATGGTCGCCGCTCACCTCCGGTAGATAACGCAGCATGTTCTCACACACGACTTTTTTAGCACTACTGGGTGCTGTCCAAGTGTGTTAAACTGCAGGTGTGTGTGTGTGTTTCAGGTGTACCTATGCAGTGGCCAATCATGACTTTGTTGAAGCCTACAAGTTCCAGACCCTGGTCGTCCAATATCCTTCAGTATGAAGCTTAAACACCAAACTGTAACAACAGAAACAGATTTAACATCTTTATTTATCAAAATCAGTCATCAGTGATCAGTGCTGCTCCTTGACCAATCACGTCGTTCCTCAGAGCCTTTCAGGCCCACAAGGAAGAAAACTGGTGAGTATGGAGTATGGACACAGCGAGTGTAATCAGAGGGAAGCTGTTAGCTTCACTTTGGATGTGATGAAATGTAGTCTTCATGATCCTCTGACTCACGTAGCGCCATCATCAGGTCACATTTAAACTCTTTTAACTTGGTTAAAGGTTGAACAGGTTGTTTCTGATCTCAGGGCTCTGCCGGTCATGTTCGCTGTCACTCTGGACCTCAGGATCTTTGCCAACAATGTGAGTAAAAGTGCTGCTGATGATGATGATGATGATGATGATGACGAGAGATAAATGTATTAAACGTTACTTTCAGTATATAAATGAATACCAACCATATATTCACACCACAACTTATGTTGTGTTTGAGAATTACGAGGACCAGTGAACGCATCACCTGCGAGCGGCCGTTCAGCGGTCAGCGCCTCTGTCGTGGGCGCGCTCGTCCACAGAGAGCGACGTGTTGTAACCGCCATTCTGTTTGAACCGCAAAGCATGATGGTATATATCGCTCTTATAGTGAACATACACATACAGTGACCTTTGACCCCACCTTCAGGCTGAGCAGCAGCTGCAGAAGAGGAGCAAAGGTCAGCCGGGCGAGATGTTGGAGAAAGCAGCCGAGCAGCTGATGAGCTGCTTCAGAGTGTGTGCCAGTGACAAGTCAGTACACACACACACACACACACACACACACACACACACACACACACACACACACACACGCCTGGCTCTCCTGGAGATGAATGTATATTTTCCGTCCTGAGTCTCAGCGTCTTCTCTCTGTTTGCTGTTGTTTTGGTTCTGCAGTCGAGCAGGGATCGAGGACTCCAAGAAGTGGGGGATGATGTTCCTGAGCAACCAGCTTTTTAAGATCTACTTCAAGGTGACTGATCTCTTTGTTCACATGTGCACACTTCTCATTTCATTCTAAATGTTCCTGTTTGTGTTCCCGATCTTCAGATCAATAAGCTGCATCTGTGTAAGCCTCTGATCAGAGCCATCGACAGCTCCAACCTGAAGAACGACTACAGCCCGGCTCAGAAAGTCACCTACAAATACTACGTGGGCCGCAAAGCCATGTTCGACAGCGACTTCAAACCAGGTGACAGCAGACTGCACTTCACAGCGGGGGGGGGGGGGGGGGGGGGCGAACAGAGAGGGGGAGAGATAGAGAGAGATACACACGAACACACAGGGAGAGAGAGACACAAACAGAGAGAGGGGTCTGTGTGAAACACTAACTCTCTGTGTGTTCAGCGGAGGAGTTTCTGTCGTACGCCTTCCATCACTGTCATCGCTCCAGCCAGAAGAACAAGAGGATGATCCTCATCTACCTGCTGCCCGTCAAGATGCTGCTGGTCAGAAACACGGCACCTCACACCAGTTCAAACCAGTTCAAACCCGTTTACACCAGTTTAAACCAGTTTACACCAGTTTACACCAGTTTACACCAGTTTAAACCCGTTTACACCAGTTTACACCAGTTTACTCCAGTTTAAACCCGTTTACACCAGTTTACACCAGTTTACTCCAGTTTAAACCCGTTTACACCAGTTTACACCAGTTTACACCAGTTTAAACCCGTTTACACCAGTTTACTCCAGTTTAAACCCGTTTACACCAGTTTACACCAGTTTACACCAGTTTAAACCCGTTTACACCAGTTTACACCAGTTTACTCCTGTCTGCCTGTGTGAACCTTTGAACCGGTCCAGGTCTCAGCTGAGTCCGTCTCTGATTTCAGGGTCACATGCCGTCTCATCAGCTGCTCAGGAAGTACGACCTCATGCAGTTTGCAGACGTCACCAAAGCTGTGAGGTAAGCTCTGAGACTGTGAAACAGGAAGTGACATCATGCTGTCAGCTGAGCTCACAGGCGTGTGTGTGTGTGTGTGTGTGTGTGTGTGTGTGTGTGTGTGTGTGTGTGTGTGTGTGTGTGTGTGTGTGTGTGTGTCAGTGAGGGGAACCTGCTGCTGCTGAATGAAGCTCTGTCCAAACACGAGACCTTCTTCATCCGCTGCGGGATCTTCCTCATCCTGGAGAAGCTGAAGATCATCACCTACAGGAACCTCTTCAAGAAAGTGTGAGTGCAGCCGCTCAGAGCGCCCCCTGCTGGCTCACTGATCAAACTAAACCTGCCCTCAGATTTCAAGCTTCTCTTAGACCTCCTTGTGGTCGACCACACGTTGCTTTAATCTGGATTACTGTGATGACACTGAAGCGTTCTGCAGCACAGTGACAGAAACTCTGAGTGTTGTTAGATGATGTTCTCATGGAGCGGTTGTTGTTATCAGGTTGTTGTTATCAGGTTGTTGTTGTTGTTGTTGTTGTTGTTATGGGTTAATGTGGAGCTGTGCCATCACCTGTCCGCAGGTATCTGCTGCTGAGGACTCACCAGCTGCCTCTGGACGCCTTCCTCGTGTCTCTGAAAATGATGCAGGTGGAGGACGTGGACATCGACGAGGTGCAGTGCATCCTCGCCAACCTCATATACATGGTGAGAGCACACACACACACACACACACACACACACACACACACACACCTGGCAGTACTTGCATGCTATTGGCTGCTGACAGCAGGTGGACTAACTTCTTCTTCTGTGGTGTCTCCTCTCAGGGGCACATCAAAGGTTACATCTCCCATCAGCACCAGAAGCTCGTGGTCAGTAAACAGAACCCCTTCCCTCCTCTGTCCTCTGTTTCTTAGACTACTTTACCCACAATCCCCCTGGCTGTGACACACTTCAGAAACTTTCCCATTTGATGTTTTGTTTTATTTGTTTTGTAAAATCTTGTTGAATTAAACACAAGCTGCTTTGTAAACCGTCTACTTCGTTGATTAATCAAACCAATCACTGTTGAGGGTTTCTGGATGCTTGAGTGGTGCATTGTGGGTATTGGAGTCTTCATTTCAAAGGTGCAGGTTTAACACAGCTGGTCATTAAGCGAACGTGTGTTCAGAGTAAAATCATCTTTAATGATCTTTCAATGAAGTCAAACCATGATCATCAGAGTTCTTTGGGACTAAAGAGTTTTAAAGATGGCGAGTTCTTAGTGCTCCTCAGGGTACAGGCTGACCTGTGGGGTCATGTGATCCTCAGCGGCCTCCAGCCTGGGTTGGATCCAGTTCAGGTAGCGGGACAGTTTAGTGAACACCAGACCGTCGCTGTCACACCCCACAGATGAAGACATCAGCAGCCCCGTCACAAACACCGTCCCGTGCTCTGCTGTAGCAACAGGCGTCCCCGCCAGCCGCCTGTCACAGCGCCGCCGGCCGACCTCTGACCCTGAGCGCCCGCCATCTTTTGAGGGCTGGTTTTGAGTCTTCGAGCTGATGTGGTTTCCTGCTCCTGGTGTCCCTCCTGCTCTGCTTTGACTCTCCTGAGTTCGGTTCTGCTCCTCTCTGGGTCCTCCCTCCTCCTGGGTCTCTGGTCCTCTCCGGGTCCCTGAAGGCTCCCGTAGCGTGTTCATGCAGAACATTTTGTTGCTGAGCGGGTGTGACACGTTCAGCTGACTGCGACACTCATCCAGACTCATGTAGACCAGCTCCTCCGGCTCACTCAGCCCCTGTTTTGAGGCCATGCCCGTCCTCCCCGACTGCATCAGGATGTTCTCGCAGAAGTCCCTGGTGGGCAGGCAGAGGCGAATGAGGGCGGGGCCAAAGGACAGAGGGGCGGCGAGCTCCAGAAGGGCGAGGTCGTTGTCGTGGTGATCTCTACGGTAACGGCTGTGGACGTAGAGAGCACGGACAGGGACGAACATCTTGTTGCTGTCTAGAAAGAAAAAAAGAGGTCAGGATGAGGTCAGAATGAGGTCAGAATGAGGTCAGAATGAGGTCAGAATGAGGTCAGAATGAGGTCAGAATGAGGTCAGAATGAGGTCAGAATGAGGTCAGGAGTTTAATCAGAGATCTGATCCAAACAAAGAGAAGAGAGTCCATCCATCACCGGAGAGCACCAGGAAGTTTGACGGCCGCAGGTCGGATTCCTGCTCAGAGTGGAAGAAGAGGCAGCTGGCGGCGGTCAGGACGGAGCGTCGACCGAGCACAACGCCGCTGCAGAGCTCCTCCCGCCCGCTGGTCGTCAGGGACACCTGGAGACAGATAAAAACCGCAGTGAGGTAGGTTTCCAACCTTTGATCCAATCAGAAAGCTTTAATCTGACCCATGATGGGTCAGCTGACCTCACCTGCCAGGGACACTTCCCATTGGGACACATGGAGGCAGGTGTGTTAAACTTTCCAGGAAGCTGACCGCAGGGAAACTCCACTGAGGACACAAACGTTTGTCATTCCTTTGCTGTCAGACGCCGCATGAGCTACTCTAACCTTTCACTTTGGCGGGGCCGACTCAGACCTTTAGGCAGGCAGGTGCGTCCGTCAGTCTGTAGTTTGAATCCTGGAAGGCAGGAGCATTTGAAGGAGTAGTCTGACGCCGTGCACAGCTGGTGACAAGCTGTGGGACCTTCGGTGGGACACTCTGATGCTTCTGAAGCAAAGCAGACACAAACAAACCTGAAGCCTCTCATAAAGAGGCGGGGCCTTAGTCATCTGTGGGTGTGGCCAAACCTGACAAGTTGAGCAGCGGGGCCGTTGGAGGCTGTCCTGCATCTTCCAGCGCTCCCAGCTCACAGGCTGGACCGTGGTGGGGGGCGGGGCACACGCAGAAGAACCCGCCCACCTGGTCGGTGCAGTTCCCTCCGTGCAGGCAGGGGTTGGGCCGACACTGATCGCCGTCTGATCAGGAACACACACACACACACACACACCATTAAAACTGAGGTTGTGTCTGTAAACTGGGTCCACTCGTCCGCTCCAGCCTTTCAGGAGAAACTCATCTTTATCTGAGGTCCAGTCACATGACACTGACCGTAGTAGATGGTCCAGAAGGCGTTCTGTGGAGAAACCGTTCAGGTGTTACATCACAGGTCAGTTTGAAAGCAGCATCATCAGAAATAAGGAGCACCGTTCAGACCGTGCGCTCGTCGTTCTCGAAGTACTCCCGGGCCTCCTCGTAGTTACACAGCTCCTCGTGACACTCGCGCTCCAGGTTCCCCTGAAGGAGCTCCTCCAACAGGAACTGATTGGCCCGTTTGGACCGCAGGAAGACGTCGTGGCTGGGCGGAGCTCGAAACACTGCTGGAAGTCGACGTGTTTGTGTTTGAGCTGCTCACACTTCAGAACATTCATACTGATTCAAATCATAACTTTATCAGTTTTTACAGATTAACAGACAAACGCACAGAAACACTCTGCAGGCCTAAAGTCAGGTCGTCACGGCGACACACCTGAACACACACTTACTACCTGTTGACAGTGATTGACAGCTGCTCACACGTCTCTCCGCTGTGACCATGAACACGTCTTTCTAATGAAACTGTTCCAGTTAAAGAGCTCCGTGTGAAACGAGGAGCCGCCCACAGACAGCAGAGGTCAAAGGTCAGAGTCTTACCCTGTCCTTGGATGAGGACCTGAAGGAAGCCACCGAGGAGGATCAGAGACAGAGGAGACGCTTGAGCCATCATGATGCCGACCGCCATGACACTGAACACACACACACATACACACACATTAATACACTCCCACCTGCCCCCGCTGAGTCATGGGAGGAGAATCAGAGTTCAAACATCAGACTGTGTTTGAGTAACGATAAGCTTCACAGATCTCTGAAAAACAGAAACCTTCAGGCAGACACCACGTCTGCTCACAGAAACCCTCCATCTCTGAAACCTCTTAGGTCTTCACTCAGGAGCCACCTGCACGGCTCACACCTGTCTGTCTCTGTCTGTCTGTGTGTGTGTGTGTGTGTGTGTGAGTGTAAAGAGTTAAACACACTCATTGTCTCTCTGCAAACCTGGACTCTGTCCTGTCCCCAAAGCACCAAACAAGCAGCAGCTCGACCTCTGAAACCTGCGCTCACCGCTCTGTTTGTCTCAGGTCAACACAGATTAATCATTTCACCCCCGCCCCCCTTCATCCAGCCCCTACCAACACCTTCCAGAAAACAACCACCTGAAGCTCAAAGATCCCTGAGCTGAGAGACTCTGTGTGTGTGTGTGTGTGTGTGTGTGTGTTTAATCAGATCAGACGCAGCGCGCTCAGGGCGGTTTGAAGGACGTCTTTATTCTCTGACTGACAGACACTCATGGGAACAGATTTTATTCTGAAAGTGAAATGTGTTTGTGCTCCTCCTGAGTCATGTTTGACGTTGCTGATCCAGTGTGAACAGGTGTGTCAGGTGTGAACAGGTGTGTCAGGTGTGTCAGGTGCTCTCTGTGTCTGCTCCTGGAGGACATCAGGTAAGGTGTGAGGAGCGAGCAGCTGCCTCTGCAGGTGTTTAGAATGAATTAAAGCTTCCGTCGCTCAGAGCCCGTCTGTGGCGGGTCGGTGATGTCATGTGGCGCTCTGTGGGCTCTTCACAGAACCAGTCTTTTGATTGGACCGGCGTTTCTCTTCAGGCGGTTTCCGCCCGTCTCTTTGGGCACCAGCCTGTTGATGCCTTCTCTGATCCAGGAGACGTATTTGGACACCTGGGTGTAGACTCCATATTTGCCTTTACGGGCGCAGCCTTCGCCCCAGCTCACGATGCCGGTGACAAAATACGTGTTATGGTAGCGAGTGACGTGCGGCCCGCCGCTGTCCCCCTGGCAGGCGTCCTTGGCCTCCTGGTCGTAGCCGGCACAGAACATGCGGGTGGAGATTCGCAGCTGGGTGGACTCTATGCAGGTGAGCCGGTCCACGTAGGGGACGCTGAGGCGCTGTAAGATGGTGGACGGCTGCCGACCCTCGCCGAGACGCCCAAAGCCGCTGACTATCCCGCTGTGCTGCTTCATCAGAACCTGCAGAGGGACAGACTGAGACTCAGACACAGAACAGTAAGAGATGGTGCTAGCTTAGCTTAGCTTAGCTTAGCTTAGCTTAGCTTAGCTTAGCTTAGCTTAGCGTGAAGTCAGCGTGGAGAGCAGACCCAGGAGCCCAGCCGGTCTCTGGGGCTCAGAGAGACCCCTGTGCTGGACTTCCTCCGTCTGCCTGCTCCTGCTGAGGTCGACATGTTACATGTTTTATGGCGTCTGTGGCGAACGTCTGTGGCGAACGTCTGTGGCGGCTCAGAGTTTCACCTTCTCAGCGAACTTGCTGTCCGGGATGCAGGCGGGCAGGATGAAGCGGGTGAACCTGATTGGCTCGACCAGTTTGATCAGGGCGATGTCGTTGTGGTAGGTTTCTGGTTGGTACCTGTTGTGGGTGACGATGGTTTCTACCTGGTGGACCGCCTCATTACCGTGATCCACCAACACGTCAAACTCACCTGGAGGAGCAGAAGAAGGTGTTAGGAGAGTCCTGCGGGGTCAGGTGTGTCTGCCTCAGGTGTGTCTGTCTCAGGTGTGTCTGTCTCAGGTGTGTCTGTCTCAGGTGTGTCTGTCTCAGGTGTGTCTGTCTCAGGTGTGTCTCAGATGTGTCTGTCTCAGGTGTGTCTGTCTCAGGTGTGTCTGTCTCAGGTGTGTCTGTCTCAGGTGTGTCTGTCTCAGGTGTGTCTGTCTCAGGTGTGTCTGTCTCAGGTGTGTCTCAGATGTGTCTGTCTCAGGTGTCTGTCTCAGGTGTGTCTGTCTCAGGTGTGTCTGTCTCAGGTGTGTCTGTCTCAGGTGTGTCCGTCTCAGATGTGTCTGCCTCAGGTGTGTGCAGACACACCTACCCAGCTTGATGTAGATGAAGCGTGATTGGTTCATGCAGTGGGCGGCGGTCAGGATGATGTACTGGTTCAGGATGGTTCCTCCACAGAACCCTCGGTCGTCCTCGTTCATCAGGAGAGCCTGTGTGGAGGACACACAAGCATTACCTGTCTGGACTCAGAGACGGTCTCACCTGAGGAGGTCCTTACCTGCCACGGACACTCTCCAGGTGTGCAGTCCTCCCCGTTCACGATGCGGGTCAGGCCTGCCTTGTGTGCGGTGATAATCTGCTCCAGAACGGTGAAATCAGGGACAGCCTGGCTGCTGTTCTGAGGGGAGTCGTCCTCCAGGTGGGTGGCGTTTACATTGAGGTCGGTCAGGTTGGACGCGGTGGCGTTCTCCACGGTTATGTTCTCTCTCTCGTACCTTATAACACTCCTCACATCTTCTGTAAAGATGGCACCACATTTGAAGGTTTCTGCAAGAGTTTGTGAGAAGTTTGGAGGTGAGAGTTTGAAGATCTCCAAATGTCACACAGCAGATTGTTCAGGTGATGCAGGAACAGGTCCAGAGAGACTCAGACCGAAGTAGTCTCCAGACTCTGAGGACCAGCTTGTTTTTGATCATGTCATCACCGAGGCCTCGCTCTTCTTTCATCTTTCCACATGAGGAAGGATGTTCTCTGGGGGTTAACTCCTCTGTAAAGGCCTGTAGACGGAACGTCACAGAGCCTCATGTCTCTCACCGTTGGAGTGGCAGGACTTGTAGTCCGATCCCAGGTGGTATCCGTCAGCGCAGGAACACAGAATGTCATCCTGGTAAACGCTGCAGAAGTGTTCACAGCCTCCATTTTTATTCTCACAGAGCTGAGGGATAACTGCTCAGAAGAACAGAACACGTTAGAGGAAGGACAGAACACGTTAGAGGAAGGACAGAACACGTTAGAGGAAGGACAGAACACGTTAGAGGAAGGACAGAACACGTTAGAGGAAGGACAGAACACGTTAGAGGAAGGACAGAACACGTTAAAGGAAGGACAGAACACGTTAGAGGAAGGACAGAACACGTTAGAGGAAGGACAGAACACGTTAGAGGAAGGACAGAACACGTTGAAGGAAGGACAGAACACGTTGAAGGAAGGACAGAACACGTTAGAGGAAGGACAGAACACGTTAAAGGAAGGACAGAACACGTTAGAGGAAGGACAGAACACGTTAGAGGAAGGACAGAACACGTTAGAGGAAGGACAGAACACGTTAGAGGAAGGACAGAACACGTTAGAGGAAGGACAGAACACGTTAGAGGAAGGACAGAACACGTTAGAGGAAGGACAGAACACGTTAGAGGAAGGACAGAACACGTTAGAGGAAGGACAGAACACGTTGAAGGAAGAATGGGATGGGTTAAAGCGGACTGGGACGGGTTAAAGCGGACTGGGTTTTGGGGTTTGTGGTTCATGGCGGGCTGACGTACTGATTTCACAGTTGTAGCCTCGGTACCCCGGCTGGCAGAAGCAGGTGTAGCTGCCAACACCATCTTTACAAACTCCTGAATAAGCACAGGGCTGAGACTCACAGGCGTCTCCATCTGCAGGACGGACACATGCAGTCAGGTGTAGAATCATCACAGGTGTGTTGTGTACAGGTGTAAAGCCCCTCTCCTCACTGCTTTCTAATGACGGCACCCTGAACATCTAAACCAATTAATCTAAAGAGCACTGAGAGGTTCCTGGACCCCGTTCAGCCGTCCAGCACAGAATCAGGTCCTTACCTACATATTTGGCCCAGAATTCATCCTGCAGAGAGAGAGAGAGAGAGACACAGAGAGAGAGAGCGAGAGAGAGAGAGAGAGAGAGAGAGAGAGACACAGAGAGAGAGAGAGACAGAGAGAGAGAGAGAGAGAGAGAGAGATGGATAGGGTTCATCAGTGAGGACAGAAAGCACAGAACCAAGAACTTCTTCACGTATGTATCTGCATTTTGGTTGTGTTTTGGTGTGTGTTTTGGTGTGTTTAGGTGTGTTTAGGTTGTGTTTTGGTTGTGTTTTGGTGTGTGTTTTGGTGTGTGTTTAGGTGTGTTTAGGTGTGTTTAGGTGTGTTTAGGTTGTGTTTTGGTTGTGTTTTGGTTGTGTTTTGGTGTGTGTTTTGGTGTGTGTTTAGGTGTGTTTAGGTTGTGTTTTGGTTGTGTTTTGGTGTGTGTTTAGGTGTGTGTTTAGGTGTGTTTAGGTGTGTTTTGGTTGTGTTTTGGTTGTGTTTTGGTGTGTGTTTAGGTTGTGTTTTGGTGTGTGTTTAGGTGTGTTTAGGTTGTGTTTTGGTTGTGTTTTGGTGTGTGTTTTGGTGTGTGTTTAGGTGTGTTTAGGTGTGTTTAGGTGTGTTTAGGTTGTGTTTTGGTTGTGTTTTGGTGTGTGTTTAGGTGTGTTTAGGTGTGTGTATTGGTGTGTGTTTAGGTGTGTTTAGGTGTGTGTATTGGTGTGTGTTTAGGTGTGTGTATTGGTGTGTGTTTAGGTGTGTTTTGGTTGCGTTTTGGTGTGTTTTGGTGTGTGTATTGGTGTGTGTTTTGGTGTGTGTTTAGGTGTGTTTTGGTGTGTGTTTAGGTGTGTTTTGGTTGCGTTTTGGTGTGTGTTTAGGTGTGTTTAGGTGTGTGTATTGGTGTGTGTTTTGGTGTGCCGTGCTGTCTCGTGAAGTTTTACGGTTTTCTGGTCATTTTCGAAAATCTCCCGCGCCTCCTCCCAGCTGCAGCGCTCCTCCACACACTCCCTCTCCATGTTGCCCTGTTTGATCTCCTCCAGGAAGCTGTTGGCCCGTTTCCGTCGCAGCAGCACCTGATTGGCTGCTTCTCTGTCCATAAAGACTGGTGAGGGGACGGAGGTGGAGAAGTACGTGTCAGCGAAGACTCAGTGAGTCTGAGTGTGTTTAAAGCTTTACTCCAGAACAAAGGAGCCAACACGGCTCACGCTTTTTAAAAAGGTGAACAAGAGCACGTCAGAGCTGTCAGTCAGCCTACACACACACACACACACACACACACACACACACACACATCAAAGTGACTTTCCCCCCGTGTGAGCTCCGCACTCCTCCTCACCTCGCTCCTCGTCTTCCTCCCTGACCCTCCCTTCCCTCCAGAGAACCTACCTGCGTACACGGTGGCCAGGTGGAGCAGCAAGAGGCCGAGAGAGAGACGCTGAAACCAGGACATGGCCCCGGATGGATGAGAGCTAGGCTGGAAGAAGCTGAGTGATCTGAGAGAGAGAGTAACAGAGTCTGAATGTGGGGAGAGGGAGGGAGAGGGAGAGGGTGGAGGAGAGGGCAACGACCCGAACAGAGCCAGGGAGGGAGGGAGGGAGAGAGAGGAAGAGAGAGAGACAGAAGGAGAGAGAGAGGGGGGGGGGTGTGTCCACATGTTGAGCCCACACTGATTGGACTGGGCGGGGCTTATCACACACTTCCTGTTGAAGCACTGGGACTGAAACTTGGGTGGGTTGT
Source organism: Labroides dimidiatus (assembly GCA_030710495.1). Lineage (NCBI taxonomy): Eukaryota > Metazoa > Chordata > Actinopteri > Labriformes > Labridae > Labroides > Labroides dimidiatus. Next base: position 205,487 of record CM061166.1, on the reverse strand, counting down.
ACTGTCATGTGTGTGTGTGTGTGTGTGTGTTTACATCCTGGCTCTCTGAGTCCTGTAGGAGCGTGGAGGGAGGAGGTGTCCGAGGAAATGAGGGTTTATAATCTGACTGAACACAGAGGTTAAAGGGTCAGTCCCTGTTTTTCTGCTGAACATGTCAAACACTACTTCCTGCTCTGCAGCCAATCAGCTCAGGGGGCCGGCGTGCAAACGGGTCAACATTTACTCTGCAGACCGACGGACGGAGCAGCTGAGGATGGAGGATCAGATGTTTACAGGAGTCTCAGTGAGAAGGAGCCAGACGGGGTTTAAAGATTGAACTGTGTTCTGTGAAGGATTGTGGGAAGTTTTTCATATCAGACAGGCAGACAGACAGACAGGCAGACAGACAGACAGGCAGACAGACAGGCAGACAGACAGACAGGCAGACAGACCAGTCCACACCAGGTTTTAATGTTTATTCATCTCTGAACAAAGACCTGAACACTCTCCGTGTGTGAACCTCAGACGTGCTGCTGCAGTCGAGGCTTCTAACCTCCTGCACCTCCTCCTTTAGACCCGTTTCTGGTTCAGCAGGTCTGGACCCATCTCTGCTGCCTTCATGACGCCCTCCACCCAGTCCACATAGTTGGCCATGTTGGTGTACACCCCGTAAATGCCCGGCGCTGAACAGCCACGCCCCCACGCCACCACACCTGTCAGGAAGTGGGTGGAGCCGTAGAGCGTGACCAGCGGGCTCCCGTCGTCTCCGCGGCAGCTCGGCTGCAGGATGTCGGTGTATCCTGCGCAGAGCAGACTGCTGCTGAAGTTAAAGTGGGCGGAGCTTGGGGAGCAGCGGGACATGGGGATCATGGGGACGGTGAACCTGCGGAGGACGGGGGAGCTGGGGGCAGTGATGGTGGGATCCTGGTTTCCCGCGGTGGTCCTCAGGCCCCACCCTGACACTTGGTGGTACCTGGTCTGCAGGAGCTCCCCCTGGGCCAGGTGTGTGGTCGGCAGGCAGACGGGGACGGCGTGGCGGTTCAAAGCGACGGGTTGACTCAGCCTCAGCAAGGCGATGTCGCTGTTAGCCGTCGCCCTGTCGTAAGCCTCATGAGCAGTCACCATGGAAACGGGTATCCTCTGCTCTGTGCCCTCCTCCACATCCAGGTCGTGTTCCCCTGGTGACAGGAAAAAAAGTTAACGGAGACGTGGCGCTCCAGGAGGTCCCTTTCAAAGGTTCAGAGCAACTAGTCTCAGGTACGTTACCTGCCACCACGGTGAGGTTTAGCGTGTTGTTGCCATGGACACAGTGTGCAGCTGTGAGGACCCAATCTGGAGCGATCAGCGCTCCTCCACAGTGACTGTTTCCGTCCAGCTGAACCAGAACCTGGTCCACAAACACAGACAGGTCTAACAGCTTCTTCAGGTTACAAACAAAGCTTGTTGAATTCTTGTCGCCCCCGCAGCGCCCCCCTCAGGTCAAACTATGAATGTCAGGACATGGTTGGTGATACAGTGTAATGAACACAGAGGCCTGTGGGGGGCAGAGTGTTTACCTGCCAGGGACACTCTCCTTTGGGACAGTGGCTGGCCCCCACCAGCCTGGTCTGACCCTGGACACCCTGGTTCAGGTCTGGCTCCTGTGGCGCTGGACGTCCACACGGAAACGCCACTGAAACAGGAAACACTTTGTCAACACGTGAGGCGTTTGATGGTCTTCTGTGTGTTTGTGTCCAGGTTTCTGTACCCTGAGCGCTGCACTGCCGCCCGTCCGCTGCCAGCTCGTATCCGTCTGCACAGAAACATTTATGATGATCTCCTGAGCCGTCGCAGAAATGCTCACAGCCTCCGTTCTGGTAAACACACTTCAGTAAGTCCTCCACAGCTGAGGAAAGAAGAGGCTCTGTGTTAACCAGCTGCGCCCACATTATCCCCGTTTGATGGTTTACCCTCCTTTACCTCTCTCACAGTATCTCCCTCCAAAACCATCGGGACAGATGCACTGATACGACGTCCCCATGAAGATACACGAGCCACTGTTTTGACACGGGTTCTCCAGACAGGGGTCACGACCTGCGGAGACGGCAGAGACGCAAGTTTCATTTCAAATGTCTCACATCATCATAAGGAGGTGGAGAGACAGCGTGTTTCATGAGTGACAGCAGGAGAGAGAGACGGGTCACATGAGGAGGTCACAGGGTAGATTGATCCGTCTCTGGGTTATCAGCTCAGATCGATGATGCTGCGTTCACAGGACGAAAGCGTCGTAACACAGAGAAGTTTACCTGCTCCTGCAGGACAAACCAGCAGAGTGTGATGAAACTCTGACACACTCTTCTTTAAAGTCACGCTCTCATCTGCCTCCAGTGTTACAGCTGTCAGGCTTCAGGTGATACTCACGTTCGTAGGTGAGCCAGAACTGCTTCTGCAGAGAGAGCACAGAGGGAGGAGACATGTTGGCGTGCGTTACCCTGCAGACGTCATGTCTGACACCATCAGCGCCGTGATCTCCTGCACACTAACGCTTCATTTAGAGGAGAAATGGACCAACCGTCTTGTCATCGTCCTCGAAAACCTCCCGCGCCTCCTCATAGTCGCACACCTCCTCGATGCACTCTCTCTCCAGGTTTCCTTTCTGCAGCTCCTCCAGGAAGCCGCTGTTCGCTCGCCGCCATCTTTGCAGCAGCGTGTTGGCCTCGTGTTTCTTCACAAACACTGAAGCAGGAAATAAACCATGAGCGTCCCACAGCAGTTTGAGGGTCAGAGGGAGTTTACACTTCTCCACAGTCACAGCTGTGCTAAACCATGAATGCTAACATCGCTAACGTAGCAGAATACAGACCTTCAGCCGCCGTGAAGCCTGTGAGCAGGATCCAGACGGTGCAGCAGCTCCTCAGAAACATGACGGGTTCAATGCCTCTAAAGGCAGAGCTAAGTGTTTTTAGGAGACCAGGGACAGTGTTAGGCCACGCCCACTCCACCTCTGACCCCGAGTCAGGTCAGTAAACTCATCCTCACTCTGTCCTTTAACGCAACCATTGATTTTAGAGATAATGTGCTGATTAAAAAACAACCTGAAAGCACAGGAACACACACACACACACACACACACACACACACACACACACACACACACACACACACACAGGGTTTCTTAATGAGTAAACAGACTCTGAGCCGTGTGAGTGTGCACACCTGACTGCAGCGTGAGTTTTATTACATGTATGTTGGCTCTGTCTTTCAAGCCGTCATGAATTTCAGACAGAGCAGAAAAAAACCTGCTTCGGGTCCGACAGGTTCCCCTCAGGAACCGTCAGTCCATGGAGAACCGTCAGTCCATGGAGAACCGTGACGCGGCACAGCTCTCAGCGTCTCGTCGGAGGGACGTGGTCGACGTGTGGGTTCAGGCTGTGTCGGCGTTGTCGGGTCGCTGACGCTCAGCTCGTCAGGTTGTGGAGCGAGGACTCGGTGCTGTTGGTCGGCTGACTCGGTGTGGCGGTCCGGTTGTGGATCCACTCCAGGTAGTTGGACACTCGGGTGTAGATGCCGTAGTTTCCGGGACGAGCGCAGCCCTTCCCCCAGCTGACGATGCCCAGCAGGAACACCGTCTTCCTGTACTCGGTGACCAGCGGGCCGCCGCTGTCGCCTTTACACGAGTCCTGGGCGCCTTCGATGTATCCGGCACAGAACATGTTCTCGGTGAGCACCACGCCGCTGTCCTCCATGCACTGCTGCGTGCGGATCCTCGGCACCTTCAGTCGCCGCAGCTGGTTGGAGGTGGGTCCATTCTCGCTCCTCCGGCCCCAGCCGCTCACCGTGTGCAGACGCACGGCCCAGAGCTCGCGCTCAGCCAGAGGTCGCGTCGGCATGCAGACCGGAACGGCATATGTGTTGTAGAGAATAGGAGACGCCAGGCGGAGGAGGGCGATGTCGTTGTCGGCGTTGAGTTTGACGTAGTTCTCGTGCATGATGATCTCAGACACCTGGATGGTCTGCTCCGTTCCCTCCTCCACCTTCGTGTTGTGCTCACCTGACAGACGAAGAGCAGGGACACACAGAACATCAGCCTCAACTCTGTGAACCTTTGAATCATGGACGGAGGGACTGGTACCTGCGACCACCTGCAGGAACTGAACGTCGGTGTCCTCCAGGCAGTGAGAGGCTGTGAGGATCCATGTGGGTCTGTAAATCACTCCTCCACAGAAGCCTTTGTTTTTGTAGAGCAGCAGAACCTGCAGCAGACACAGCAGACACACAGCTCAGTCCTGAAACCAGCCCACCTGGACAGGAAGTGCACACAGACTCATGGATTAACGGGTGAACCGTCCCTTTAACGTTTGCCTACCTGCCATGGACATTCACCTTTGGGGCACTCTGTGCCTCCCACGATTCGACCCCGGGGGTCGTGCTGCTGGACGTCGCTGTGCTGCAGGATGGGGACCATGCCGCACGCTATGGGCTCTGAGAACGGACAGAAAAAAAGATGGCGGTCTTTGTTTACGTCAACGAACCCTCAGAATGATCCCAGAGCGTAAGGACGAGCACGTTTCAACACGTCTCTGTTACACAAGATCTCTGCAGACAGCTCAGGCCCTGAAGTTAGGCAGAGAGTGAGGTGTTAACATCATGTGACCTCTCACCTTTAGCCACACAGCTCCGCCCATCAACATCCAGGGTGTAGCCGTCTGCACACGAGCAGTTCAGCCTCCGTCCTTCCTGGTCTTCATCACAGTAATGCTCACAGCCTCCGTTCTCCAGGAGACAGGTGTCCGAGACGTTCAGGTGCTCTGAAAACAGCCACAGGTGTTCAGGTGTTCACGCTCAGGTAAGTGGACTTTAAGAGCTGACGACATGATTTCTGAGAGCTCGTTTTGACACTTTGAGGTGGATATGAAGCTAACATTCATCTGTTTCTGCAGGACCTGCACGACCTGCACGACCTGCAGGACCACGTCAGTAACCAGAATCTAACCCATCTAATAATCATAATTCAGGAGTCCGATTAGGACACGAAGGACACGAAGGACACGAAGGACACGAAGGACACGAAGGACACGAAGGACACGGAGGACACGGAGGACACGGAGGACACGAAGGACACGGAGGACACGGAGGACACGGAGGACACGGAGGACACGGAGGACACGAAGGACAGGAAGGACACGAAGGACACGGAGGACACGGAGGACACGGAGGACACGGAGGACACGGAGGACACGAAGGACACGAAGGACACGAAGGACACGAAGGACACGGAGGACACGGAGGACACGAAGGACAGGACGCTCCATCAGAAGAGGAAGCGTGTGAACCCGCCCTCATCAGAGACGGTTCGAGTCTCACCAAGCTCACAGTTCAGTCCGATGAACTGAGGCGGACAGAAACAGGCGTAGGACGAACCCTGAGGGGAGCAGCTGCCGCCGTTCAGACACGGACTGGACTCACACCTGTCAGGGACTGAGAGACAGACGAGTCCAGTTAGAGGACTGAATACTGATCCTGCAGGTGTCAAAGTCTGAACAGTTTGAGTCCGTCTCAGTCCGTCTCAGGAAGAAGAGAATCTGTTTGCTTACGGTTGTAGGTTTTCCAGAACTCATTCTGAGGAAACAGAAACAGATAGTATTACTCCTCCTGCTCCTCCTGCTCCTCCTGCTCCTCCTCTGCTCTGATTTTAAAACCTCTCTATCTGAAGTTCAAACTTCTCTGACCGTGATCTCGTCGTGTTCAAACACCTCCCTCGCCTCCTCGTATGAGCACCTCTCCTCCAGACACTCCCTCTTCAGGTCTCCCATCTGCAGCTCCTCAAACCAGCCCGAGTTAGCCCTGCGAGTCCGGACCAGCACGCCATGAGCCCGGTCCTGGTCCAGGAAGACTTGAGGACACACAGGGGAAGGAGAGAGAACCACAGGAAGTCCGTGATTCAGCTGATCAGCTGATGTTCACCTGTTCATAACCTTACTGACAACACCTGGTAAATTTGGTTGTGCTCTGGCTGTGGTAACATGTTCTAAAGGAGGAACTTCATGACAATGAAACCAATTTACAGTTTAGAGAGAGAGAGAGACGGAGAGAGAGAGAGAGAGGGAGAGAGAGAATCCACACGTTAGCATGCTGTCTCCACCTTCTCCTCCGTCCTGACTTAGACTCTAAATCTTCAGCCTCTCAGAAACATCAGGATCAGACTGACCTCCTTCAGGTGAACCTGAAGTTCACCTGAAGTTCACCTGAAGGGGTCGACCTGTGTGTCTCACCTGACGCAGAGCCTGAGAGGTTTAAGACCAAGAGGAAGAAGATCTTCAGCCACATGCTGGATTCAGCCGAAAGTTTGGAACTGATGTTTGTGGAGCCAAAGGTGCAAAGTCCCCCCCCCCTCTCACACACACACACACACACAGACCCCATGCCTGCCGCTGATCACATGACCCTGATGATTCACTCAGTGGTCATGTGACAGAGGAGCTGGGGTTAGCTTAGCACACAGAGGGGGGTCAGTGAAGAGCAGGCGGGTTCAGGTCTCACTGAGTCTTTATTGGATTAACAATCATCATGAAAGGACCGAAGTCTGACAGAGAGCATCAACCAGCCAACAACTAAAGCTTACTCTCACTCTCTCACTCTCTCACTTTAACCTTTTCATTCAGACCTGGTCTGGAGCCAGACCGCTTTCAGCCAGCGGACATGGTGTCCTCGATCCAGGTCAGGAAGTTAGCGACCCTGACATAGACCCCGTACATGTTCTCGGCAGCGCAGCCCTTCCCCCAGCTCACCACGCCCGTCAGGAACCACGTCCTGCGGTAGCGAGTGACCAGCGGGCCGCCGCTGTCCCCTCTGCAGGCGTCCTGCCCCCCGGTCTTGAACCCGGCACAGAGCATGTTCTTGGTGATGTTGAGCCGCGTGTGCAGGCGGCACTCCTGCAGCGGGACCCTCGGCAGCACCAAACGCTGCAGGACGTTAGACGTCATACCGAACAGTTCCTGCCGGCCCCAGCCGGACACGGTGGAGAGTCGGACCCCAGCCAGAGTCCGGCTGAAGGTGCTGTTCCTGGCAGGCAGACAGATGGGGACCACGTAGCGCTCCAGTCTGACGGGACGCTGCAGCTTCATCAGCACGATGTCGCTGTCTTTGCTGGAGTCGTTGTAGGCGGGATGGATGATCATTTTGACCACCTGACGATGCTGCTCCGACCTCTCCTTCACTCCACGGTCGTGTTTCCCTTCAGACACAACATTCATCAGCACAGGAACCACAAGGACAAAGGTCAAAGGTCAAAGGTCGAGGAGGGGACTTCATAAGAAACACAAGGCTCACCCACAGTGACGTTAAAGGAGGTCACAGGTTTCCCCCAGACGCAGTGAGCCGCCGACAGAATCCACTGATCCGTCAGGACGATCGCACCGCACTGAAACTGCAGCTTCTCCGTCAGCATGGCCTGGAGAGAGAGAGAGACCAGAGCCTTCACCCTCATCACCCTCATCACCCTCATCATCACCGTCATCACCATCCTCATCCTCGTCCACGGCTCTGATGACCTTCAGGTGATGTGGATCTTACCTGCCATGGACACTGTCCTTTGGGGCAGACCTGCCCGTTGACGACTCGCGGGGTGAAGTGGGTCTGAGGCTGTCCACAGGGGATTCTGTCTGCGGGACGCAGAGGGGAAGAGAGCGTTTGTGTGCTGTGTGTTGTGGTCTGGTGTGTGTGTGTGTTTCAGAGCTTGTTTCATGGCCGACCTTGCGGCACACAGGTGCTGTTGTCTCTGTTCAGGTTGTAGCCTTTAGCGCAGAAACAGACGTGAGAACGATCCGGAAGGTCTCTGCAGAAGTGCTCACATCCTCCGTTTCTGTAACGACACCCTCTGTAGGTGGCTCGAGCTGCAGGAGGTCACAGAATCAGAAATCACCTTGTTGTCATGACGGCGCCATCGTTCAGTGCACTCACCTTTTTCACAGTGGGAACCGTGGAAACCAGCCGGACATTTGCAGATGTAAGTGTCGACGTGGCGAGTGCAGGTCGCTCCGTTTTTACAGGGAGACGACTGGCAGTGATCGACCGCTGCCAACAGAGAGACAGAGATATTTGTGCCGTCAGGGCTTGGACTGTCCACACCTCCAGGTGGTCGGTGCTGTCTTACCTGTGTACTTCCTCCAGAAGAGCTCCTGCAGAGTCACAGACACAAATCAGAGACAGAACACTAAAGGGATAAATCTGAGAAACCCTGAGAGGGGACGGACCAGCTGCTGCGGCAGAGCAAAGATCTCCTTGGCCTCTTCGTATGAACACTTCTCCTCCAGACACTCGCGCTCCAGGTTTCCCCTCCTCAGCTCCTCAAACAGGTGGTTGGCTCGACGACTGCGGCGCAGGAATACGTTGGCTTCGGGTCTGCTAACCGCCACACCTTTACAGACGCAAACGTATCAAGAAATACCACAAACAGCTGATCTGACGTGAGCGCATGTTTTATTTTTCACCTCTGTCAGAAACCTGTTTGATAACATCGAACTTGATGAGCCGGGCTGCTCCTGACGTCTGAAACCAGCTGATCTGAAGTTATTGTTCTGACTCAGAGGAAGAAAACAGCTCAGAGTCACCACGTAACGCCTGAGCTTAGAGGACGAGTCAGAGAGAGAGAGAGAGAGAAAGAGAGAGAGAGAGAGAGAGAGAGAGAGAGAGAGAGGGGAGGACAGCTACGCCCGTCTCCCCAGGACAGATAAAGACTGAGGAAGAAGAAGACTGACCTCCAGGAAGCCCAGTGCATGCTGGGATACAAGCGATGAGGAGTTGTAGGATGAGAAGTTTCTTCGTTTCTCCGCTTATGGACGCCATGTTTGTTCTGAAGTGTTCGAAGGTCAGAGAGACGAAGAGCACACAGACCCCCCCTCTATGTGTAACACACACACACACACACACACACACACACACACACACACACACACACACACACACACACACACACACACAAAGTGTATAAAAACAGACAAACACACAGAGTTCATCCGGCGTGCTGCGGCTGTTTTAAGGTCACTGTCGTGGTTTGAATCAGGATTTAATGAATCATCAGATCCACAAAGATCCCTCAGCTTTCAAAGACTGAATAAAAACACACACACACTCCGTTTACACACCGTGTTCACACACTCTGTTTATTTTTCACTGAAGAACACGAAGGATTGTTTCATCACCACTGAAGACGCTTCATGTCCAGGATACAAAAACCAAAATCAGCTTGAAATGATCACATCAGTCATCAGAAACCCTCAGAGTCCTCCTGCTGTCCACACACAGACAGACAGACGGAGAGACAGAGAGACAGACAGAGAGGAAGAGAGACAGACGGAGAGGAAGAGAGACAGACGGAGAGGAAGAGAGACAGACGGAGAGGAAGAGAGACAGACAGAGAGGAAGAGAGACAGACAGAGAGGAAGAGAGACAGACAGAGAGGAAGAGAGACAGACAGAGAGGAATAAAGACAAAGATGGAGTTTGACATGATTTTTTGCTTGTAAACAGGAGGAAAGATTCCCTCTGGTCCTGGTCCTGGTCCTGGTCCTGGTCCTGGTCCTGGTCCTGGTCCTGGTCCTGCTGCGCTGTGCTCACTGCAGCTCCTTCAGGATGTCAGGGAGGAACTCCTGAGCGTCTCTCAGCTCGTCCTTCCACTCCTGTGGGATGAGGGCACCCCGGTAGGATGAGCCCGCCCCCAGCAGGGCCCCCAGGGCCGCCCCTCGGTTACAGTTCTCACCTGGAGGGCAACAGGTAAACCTACAGTCAGTGTCACATGGACGGTGAGTGTGTGTTTGGATCAACTCCTGTGGGTCAGACACCTGAAACACTCGGTACCAACCTCCACAGTTTGAGTTCGCCAGGATCCCTCCCTGGGGGTCATCGTGATACTCATGGGCGAGATAGAACAAGCTGGACAGAGCTCCTGTGGATCAGCGGGTTCAGGTTTGATCCCCATGTATCATCATCAAACACAGTGATCATCATCCATCAGTCAGACTAAAAGAGTCTGGATTCAAACCTTTGGTGTAGCAGGCGAGGCCCAGGTAGTTCACCGCGCTCTGATGGACCCTCAGACGCTCCTCAGACGACGCCGGGTACCTACACACACACACACACACACACACACACACACTTTAATTTGAAGATCACTGTCTCTTCTGTCCTGTACCGACCTCAGGTGTGCTCTTGGTGTACCTGGCGGCCTTGCGGCTGTAGCTCTGGCAGGTGTCCCAGGTGTCCAGCCTCCTCAGAGCGTGCTCCGCCTGCTGACGGACGCTTGCCCCGCCCAGCACGGCGTGCAGTGCCCGGCTGTAGATGGAGACATACTCAGGCACCTTTGGGTGGGGGTGGGTGAGCTTCACAAACTCGACAGCTGCTGACACCTGAGGACACAAGAGGTCAAAGGTCATCTGAAGGTAATTTCACCTCTTCACATGCAAAATCGGACATGCTCTAAATGCAGCCAATCAACCACTCAGTCAGGGTTGAGCCACTCACAGCTCGCTCTTCATTGGCTGAGGCAGACAGCAGGATGAAGGGGAGGATCATGGGAAGGCAGCCAATGGCGTCCAGCTGGCTGTCGGGGATGGACGAGCTCATCTTGTTCTTGGAGCGTTTTTCTGCAAACCTCAGAACCTGAAAAATCAAATCTCAGAGTAAACCCAGACCGTCTCAGGGGCCTGCTGAGTCCGCGGTCTGCTTCGGTTTTACCTCTCGGGGCGACGTGGGCCGGCTGTCCTGCCAGTCAGCGAAGAACGAGCGGTGGCAGGACTCGGCGTAGGTGTCATTGTGTGAACCAGGTGTGGTCAGGAACAGAATGTAGTCTGAAAGCACGGCGGCCCGAGCATCCGGCTGAGAGACGTCACTGAAACATCCCGAGACCAGTGAACGCAGCGCTCGCAGAGAACAGAGCATGTTCAGGGTGTTATCACCGGCCTGAAGACCTGCAGGACACGAGGACACGAGGACAGGAGATGAGGACAGGACACGAGGACACGAGGACAGGAGATGAGGACAGGACACGAGGGCACAAGGACAGGACACGAGGACAGGAGATGAGGACAGGACACGAGGGCACAAGGACAGGACACGAGGACAGGAGATGAGGGCACAAGGACAGGAGATGAGGACAGGACACAAGCACAGGACACGAGGACACGAGGACAGGAGATGAGGACAGGACACAAGCACAGGACACGAGGACAGGAGATGAGGACAGGACACAAGCACAGGACACGAGGACAGGAGATGAGGACAGGACACGAGGACAGGAGATGAGGACAGGACACAAGCACAGGACACGAGGACAGGAGATGAGGACAGGACACGAGGGCACAAGGACAGGACATGAGGACAGGACACAAGGGCACAAGGACAGGACACGAGGACAGGACACGAGGGCACAAGGACAGCACATGAGGACAGGACACGAGGGCACAAGGACAGGACACGAGGACAGGACACGAGGGCACAAGGACAGGACACGAGGACAGGACACGAGGGCACAAGGACAGGACACGAGGACAGGAGATGAGGACAGGACACGAGGACAGGAGATGAGGACAGGACACGAGGGCACAAGGACAGGAGACGAGGACAGGACACAAGCACAGGACACGAGGACACGAGGACAGGAGATGAGGACAGGACACGAGGGCACAAGGACAGGACATGAGGACAGGACACGAGGGCACAAGGACAGGACATGAGGACAGGACACGAGGGCACAAGGACAGGACACGAGGACAGGAGATGAGGACAGGACACAAGCACAGGACACGAGGACAGGAGATGAGGACAGGACACGAGGACAGGAGATGAGGACAGGACACAAGCACAGGACACGAGGACACGAGGACAGGAGATGAGGACAGGACACGAGGACACAAGGACACAAGGACAGGAGATGAGGACAGGACACGAGGGCACGAGGACAGGACATGAGAACAGGACACGAGGGCACAAGGACAGGAGACGAGGACAGGAGACGAGGACAGGAGATGAGGACAGGACATGAAGAACCTGTGGAACCGGTTCACTTCGGTAACAGGACTGGGGTCAGTACCTTGGTGGTAGTGGACTGTGCCATTTGAGGACTTCCACAGGTTCAGTTTGTCATGCAGGATCACGTTTCCGACCACATCCGGCCGTTTGGCACCAGAGGACCAGGCGGTCCGACCGCTACCGGCTGAAACACAACCAGGAAGATGGTGTCACATGACCACAGAGCAGGAGTTTCCTGACATTTCCAGAACCGGATCTGGGTTTCCTCACAGGTGTTGGAGAGGCTGAGGATGCTGGATGGGTGTCTGCTCCGGGGAGAGTTAAAGCCTGAGACCCAGCCACCAAAGTCTCTCCTGATGTCTTCGATGTTGTAGTACCAGTGGACAGGCATCGACATGGCGTCAGCGGCACACATGGACCACAGCGCCTCCGTCACTGAGCGCCGCACCTGAGACATCTCACCTGGGGAGAGGAGGGTTGGAGCAGAACCGCTGTCTGTATTTTTGTCTGTGACCTCCTGAGTGGAGCTTGACTTTAAAGGGTTAAAGGTTGAACTGTAGTTTCTCCTTCAGTGTTTCTGAGGTATCTTTAAGAGTCTGTTTAGTTTGTTGGTTTGAACTGAATCAGCTGTTTCAGAGTGTTTCAGACAGAAGCTGTCAGAAACCAGTGCTCGAAAGGATCAGCTGTAGTGCAGCATACCTGTGCTTACCTGCAGGATGACTCAGCTTCGAGCCACGGTTAATCATGCTGTTAAAAAATGTCTGTTCGTCATCAGTGCTCGGACAGATTGTTTCATCCTTTCTGACGTCATAGTTACCTGATTGAAGCGTATTTCTTTGTGTACAGCCTCCTCACCTGTGCTTGAAGCTCGCAGTCAGCAGCAGCTCTGTGTTCATAATGAGTCTGACTTTTAAACTTACATAAGTTCATTTTTACTCCGTTACAAAACTACACAGGAAGTGGCTAACATTAGCATCTGCCAGCTAAAATGAATGAATTTAAAGCTACGCACGGACTGAGAGTGTTTCTGAGGCTCAGATAAACAAAGACACAGAACAAGAGTTCATCGAAACCTTTAAAATGGGCTTTAAAAGTGTATTCATCAGAAGTTTGAGCTTTGTTTATGGTCATTTCGTTACTGTGTATGAACTACGGCTACTAGAAAGGCCCATTCCAAAAAGCGAACATGTTTGTGCTTTAATGTGCCCTCAGCAAAGCCTGACAGGCAGACAGCGGGCCGCAAACTCAGAAAGACAACTTCCTGATCAAGTAGCTTGACAAAGCTTGTTATTTTGTTTTTGGAAATTTATTGTAATGAAAAAAAAAATGTTTTTGGCTCTAATTAGTAAACATAAAGGTGTAAATACAGAAATTTTAGAAATATTAAGATAAAGAGTAGAGAAGAGAGAACATACGTGGACAATTGTGTAACTCGTTAAAAAATGTCTTTCAAACATGTCTGAAACTTTTCTGCTCAGCAAGACGCAGAATAAAATCAAACGTTATGTCTGGGAGACTAAGCTCAGGGTGTTAAATACATTAATCTACGGAGGCCTCCGAGAACCAAACTGCTCACTCAATGTAAAGCCATTCAAAAGCGATTGCTGCATACGGACTGTTGTCAGACGGTGTTTATACTTTATAAAGCATCAAATTCATGTTTCTAAGATGGACCTGAAGCATGTGAACGAATGAAGTCATCCCTGAAGCATCGCCGCTGTTTGCTCACTGGTAGCTCAGATTTCCGTCTGTTTTCAACCAGCAGGCTAAGCTGGAGCTAACGGGCTAACCGCGGCTAACAGCTCAGTGTGAGGAACAGACGATGGAGGACTCACTGGATCCACGAGACGTTGGTGAGAAAAGATGTTTGAATCAGTGAGACGGAAAGCCTCGTGTTATATCTGTGTGTGTGTGTGTGTGTGTGTGTGTGTGTGTAACACGTTAATCTGCCAACACACACACACACACACACACACACACACACACTCTCTGTCAGACCCTTTGTCATTGTGTGTATAGTGTCCCACAGTCTGAATCGTGGAGTTCTTGTTTCTGATCTGAAGCTGATCTGGCTTCAGATCAAATCTGTGTAATATCATTTTAGAGCTTTGCTCTGAAGTTTCAGACAGACCTGAAACTCTCCACATGGTTTCATCCAACATCTAAAACTTGTTGATTTCAGAGCGAGCCAAAGGGTACTGGTCTGTGGAAGACGTGGATCAGGTTTTTAGTGATGTGCTCGAGCACGTGGATCACCTGAAGAAAGTCTTGAAGAATAAGACGGCCACAGATCGAGGTTGGACTGCTTCCTTCATGTCACAGTCAGTGTTGTTGATCAGGAAGTGATGATCAGGACTCACACCTGTGTTTGTTGAACAGAGTACGTTCAGGCGCTGAAGCTGCTGGAGGCTCTGGACTGCTCCCCTCCGGCCTCCTCTCAGGATTCCTCCGTGGTTCAGGTGGTCATCGGCTCAGGTACACACACTTTGATTCATTATTAATGTTGCTTTTAAATCAGTGACTTTTAACCTAGGAGAATATGTGTCTTATTTTGGCGGTGTCTTCCTGTCCAGGTGAGCTCCTGTCACCTGAGTTCTCCCCGTCGTCCTCTCCATGCTCTCCCACCAACGGGCAGCTCAGCTCGGCAGCATCCCCTTCAGACCGGGAGGAGAGCCCCGTCACACAGCACTACGAGAGACACACCTGCTGCAAGGTCTCACACACACACACACACACACACACACACACACACACACACACACGCAGAGACTACTACAGCTCTGTTAACGCCTGGCTCCTCCTTTCAGGCCTGTCTGTCCGGTTCACTCAGCATGACTCCTTCCTCACCTGCGTTCTGGGGTCAGAACCCGCTGAAGGTTCCACTGCTCTGTGGCTTTAAGAGGCTGAGGGTTGTGCCACTGATGTCATCAACTTTAAACTGTCAGGAGGCGGAGTCTGTGGAGAAGGAGCTCTGGGAGGTTTTTTATAAGGCGCCATGTGGGCTGAGTCTGCTTAACCACGATGATGTGATGCGTTACCTGTTGGCCACAGAGAGCTATGACCTCCTGCAGGTAAGACACACCTGCTCTCTGTGCACCTGAGTCCCTTAGGGATCCTCAGGTCCCTCGGAGGTTTATCATGTGACATAAAAACCACTTCAACAGGGATCAGAGGAAACTGGTTCTTCTCCTGCTTCACGTTTCTCCTGCAGGTGGACTTCTTCACCTTTAACCCGGCTGTCAGGTTGGACCCTCCCTCCCTGTCTGACCCCCAGCGGCCAGAGGTGGACCTCAGCCGAGGGGCGGAGCCTACGCCTGTAGAGCTGTGCGTTGGGGAGGGCGGGGCGCGGCCGGCTGAGTTCCGTTACAGGAAAGAGCGCTGGCCGCACGGCTGCTTCCTGAGCCGGGGTCCTAAACTGTTCCTCACCTGCTGCGACTGCACCGATGGCTGCACCGACCAGCAGCGCTGTGCCTGTGTGGCCAAGACCACAGGGGGGCGCCACTACAGCCACCACAGGCTGAAGGAGCCCGTGGCTTCAGGGTCAGACTCTGTTAATAAAGGTTCTTCAACATTAAGACCAGGAACCATCATTACACAAACACCAGGAACCATCATTACACAAACACCAGGAACCATCATTACACAAACACCAGGAACCATCATGACACAAACACCAGGAACCATCATTACACAAACACCAGGAACCATCATGACACAAACACCAGGAACCATCATTACACAAACACCAGGAACCATCATTACACAAACACCAGGAACCTTATTACACAAACACCAGGAACCATCATTACACAAACACCAGGAACCATCATGACACAAACACCAGGAACCATCATGACACAAACACCAGGAACCATCATTACACAAACACCAGGAACCATCATTACACAAACACCAGGAACCATCATTACACAAACACCAGGAACCATCATGACACAAACACCAGGAACCATCATTATACAAACACCAGGAACCATCATTACACAAACACCAGGAACCATCATTACACAAACACCAGGAACCATCATTACACAAACACCAGGAACCATCATTATACAAACACCAGGAACCATCATTACACAAACACCAGGAACCATCATTATACAAACACCAGGAACCATCATTACACAAACACCAGGAACCATCATTACACAAACACCAGGAACCATCATTACACAAACACCAGGAACCATCATTACACAAACACCAGGAACCATCATGACACAAACACCAGGAACCATCATGACACAAACACCAGGAACCATCATTACACAAACACCAGGAACCATCATTACACAAACACCAGGAACCATCATGACACAAACACCAGGAACCATCATTACACCAAGACCAGGAACCATCATTACACAAACACCAGGAACCATCATTACACCAAGACCAGGAACCATCATTACACAAACACCAGGAACCATCATTACACAAACACCAGGAACCATCATTACACCAAGACCAGGAACCATCATTACACAAACACCAGGAACCATCATGACACCAAGACCAGGAACCATCATTACACAAACACCAGGAACCATCATTACACAAACACCAGGAACCATCATGACACCAAGACCAGGAACCATCATTACACAAACACCAGGAACATTTATTACACTCGATTTTAAAGAGCAGAGACATGCAGACAAGAGAGGCACCTCTGACCTCTGTGTGTGTGTGTGTGTGTGTGTGTGTGTGTGTGTGTGTGTGTGTGTGTGTGTGTGTGTGCGCGCTCTCTCTCTCTCTGTGTTTCAGTGTGTGGGAGTGCGGACCCTGGTGCGGCTGTGTCAGGGCTCGCTGTCAGAACAGGCTGGTTCAGAGAGGGATCAGAGTCCGGCTGCAGATCTTCCAGACTGAGGGGCGGGGCTGGGGTGTGCGTTGCCGTGATGACCTGGACCGCGGCACATTTGTGTGCATCTATGCAGGTGAGGTGGCGTCCATGTTTGTTGACTCCTCAGGTTGGCTCATAGAGCAGAGTAGCACCTGAACATGGGTCTAATCCAGGTGTGATCCTGCGGCGGGTCCACGCTCTGGCCGAGCCCCCGCCCCCCAAGCTGACGAGAGCTGACCTGCCGTCTGATGATGAGGTGGAGGTGGTCACTGAGTGGCTGGCCCCGCCTGTGCTGGAAGGACGGAGCAGCCTAGTGGAGGCCACGTCCACTTCCTCCCCCCTGCACGTCCCTGTGATTCAGAGACCCGCTGACCCCCCAGGGACGGCGCCACGGGACAGAGAGGAGGTGATTCAGCCTGATGACCCACACGCTTAAACTCACAGACAGGAAATAACCACACTTTGTTTCTGCTCTTAGACGGTTTTGGTGGGAGGTCTGGAGCCCCGCCCCTCAGCTCAGAAGGAGACGGTTACCATGACCACCAGCAGAGACATGAACGGCACAGAGACGAAGAGTGGGCGGAGTCTGAAGAGAGCGCTCAAGACGGAGGACGTGAACTTCCTGGATGCCAGCAAGGAGGGAAACGTGAGCCGCTTCTTCAATGTAAGAGATCAGCTGACAGGAAGTCATTTCAAAATAAAACCCAGCTTTTCTCAAGAACGGTCTTTTCCTAGAAACAGAAATCTTTCTGCAGAGATGATGATCATGAACGTTGGTAACTTTCCTCAGACTGTCTGAAGCTCAGCAGGGTTTTAAAAGTCCTTTGACCTTTGACCCCACAGCACAGCTGCCAGCCCAACCTGTTCACCCAGAACGTCTTCACCGACTGTCACGACCCCGCCTTCCCCGTCATCGCCTTCTTCACCAGCAGGTGATAGGTGGAGGAGTGGGGAGGATCCTGATGATGATGATGATGATGAAGGTCTGTGTCGTGGTCTGCTCGTTGTTCATGTGTTTACTTTCCTTCATCAGGGCGGTGAAGGCCGGCTCTGAGCTCACCTGGGATTACTCCTCTGACACAGACGGCACACAGGAAGTGGCGTGTCTGTGCGGCGGCGAAGTTTGTCTGGGACGGTTCACCATGGAAGAGAACCTGTGTGATGTGTGTGAGGTTCAGGCTGCAGCACAGTGAAATCATCCTGACACAAACAGACTCCAAACTATTTTTGTACTGGTGTGTTTTTATAAAATGTTTTTTTAAATGTTTCTGTCTTTCTTAAAAAAACCATGTGCTGAATGTGACTTTCTATCCAGGAGGAAATAAAGTTTACTTTGAAAAGTTCAGATCACCTGAGTCTGAGGTCATTCACACCGTCACACGATGACTTAGAGCACGTGAACACACCGTAACTCAGAATAAACGGACGTCAGAGGAGTACCTGAACGCAGCACGTTGGTAGAGCTTTTATTTTGAAGTACAGGAGCTGGAGGAGCGCTTCCTTTCACAACTCTTACTTTGAAAATCCAGACCGGATCTCGGTGTGTTGTTTATATGCCCTCCCTCCGGCTCGCTCTCCGACTGTCCTCCAGCCTCTGAGCCCGACAATGAGCGCCCTGCAGCAGCTGGTCCGCGTGCTCCTCCTCGGTCTCCTCCTGGCCTCGCTCCCCGCCTCCTCCTCCCACCGGGTCCGGATCCCTCCTCACGACCAGGTGGCTCGGGTCGCCCGTTTCGTCGCCCACCAGGTGGACTGGGCCTCCATGGCCACCATCTCCACCCACAAACCGGTAGAGGGTCAGCCTTTCTCCAACGCTTTCTCGGTGAGCGACGGGCCGGAGGGCTCCGGGTCCGGGGTGCCCTACATGTACCTGACCCGCATGGAGATCTCCGTGCAGGACCTGGAGGTAAGCTTCCGGCTGAGCCGTTCGTTCCCTTCAGTGTGATTTAAAGTTATTTCGAAGAATCGGTTTGAACTTCGAGTTTGTGTCACACCTGAAGGAAACACCTGAAGGAAACTCCTGAAGGAAACACCTGAAGGGAACACCTGAAGGAAACTCCTGAAGGAAACTCCTGAAGGAAACTCCTGAAGGAAACACCTGAAGGAAACTCCTGAAGGAAACTCCTGAAGGAAACACCTGAAGGGAACACCTGAAGGGAACACCTGAAGGGAACTCCTGAAGGAAACACCTGAAGGGAACTCCTGAAGGAAACTCCTGAAGGAAACACCTGAAGGGAACACCTGAAGGGAACACCTGAAGGAAACACCTGAAGGAAACTCCTGAAGGGAACACCTGAAGGAAACACCTGAAGGGAACACCTGAAGGAAACTCCTGAAGGGAACTCCGACAGTGAGTTAGAGGAAGTTAGAGGAAACAGAAACAGGACAGACCGTCTGTAACTTTTTTTCACTGACTCTGACTCTGAAAGCAGCAGGTGTCCTCGATGCCCCCCTAAAGTCCCCCTGGACTGACGTAGACCAGGTCCTCAGAGGCTTATCTCTCTGAGTCTGACAGACTGAGTGAAAAGTGTGGAGTCATGATCAGAGGAAGTGTATCTGGGTGATTGAGACGCACACACACTCTCAGACCGGACAAACACACACTGTTGGAGTCTGCGGTGTGTGTTTTCTGAAGCTTTCTGAAGCTTTCTTCCTGTTTCATGTGTTCCTGAGTTTGAAAACGGGTTTGAAACCGTTTCTGTGTTATACAACATCAGGGGCTCCACCATGACGCAGCAGTTTCTTCTACAGTGACTCTGCAGGTTTGGGGCGCAGGTCACATGTTGGAGCTGAGGTCATGTGACTGGAAACCACAGAGTGCTGAGCAGGGGAAAGTTTTATGAAGTCAGAGTGCAGCGAGTGTGTGAGGTTATCTGTCTGTCCTGAGCCCGTCAGGTGAGCTCAGGTGTTCAGGATGTAGAAGCACCTGAGTCAGCTGCTGTGGTGTGTGTCTGCAGGTGAATCCTCAGGCCTCTCTCTCCATGTCTCTGGCTCAGACGGATTACTGCAGGCAGCAGGGCTTCGACCCCCAGAGTCCTCTCTGTGCTCACATCATCCTGTCCGGATCCGTGATGGAGGTACACACTCACTCACACACACGCTCACCTGTGTATCCAGGTGAGTAGTCACGTGACCCCTCTCTGTGTTTGTGGTCCAGGTGAACGGGACGGAGGCAGACTTTGCAAAGAAAGCTCTGTTCAGCCGACACCCTGAGATGATCGACTGGCCGTCCGATCACAACTGGTTCTTCGCCAGATTCAACATCACTCAGGTGTGGGTGCTGGATTACTTTGGCGGGGTGAAGACCGTCTCTCCTGAGGAATACTTCCAGGCGGAGCTGGACAGGAAGCACCACTGATGGTCAGACTGCTGGTTCTTGTAGTTCTTGATCCTGAGTGGACCTGCACCGTGACGTGTTGTTGGTTTGTTTTCAGATAAACTTTAAACGTTAAAATCAGGAAGAACGACGTGTGATCTGTAACTCGCAGGTTCCTCTGAAAGGTGTGTTTGAGTGTGTGTGTGTGTGATTATATCAGGAGTGTTTTATCATGAAACCAGCTGCAGTGTGTAACTTTGACCACTAGGTGGAGCTCCCTCCCTGAACAGCTGATTGAGTAGAAGGTTAGAAAGTGCAGCTTGTTGTTCTCTCAGAGTGTGAAACGCTTTTTACAGACATTTACCATCATAAACACGGGACCCACACGGGACCCACACGGGACCCACACGGGACCCACACGGGACCCACACGGGACCCACACGGGATTAGTCTGTATGGATTTCATAACCCTGCTGTGAAAAATGTTTATTTTAAAGAATAAATAACTGATTTTACTCATAAATAAATGTGTGTGTGTGTGTGTGTGTGTGTGTGTGTTTTAATAAACTGAACATTTTGGTGATGATAATCTCATTTTAAAGGACTGAAGTCTCATAAAGTTCCCTCAGATCCTTTAAAGAAACAGGAAGTCAGACTTTAATAAACCCCAACACACAGACGCTGCTCCTCCTGCTCCTCCTGCTCCTCCTGCTGCTGCTGCTCCTCCTGCTGCTGCTCCTGCTCCTCCTCCTCCTACTCCTCCTCCTGCTCCTCTTGCTGCTCCTGCTCCTGCTGTCTCTTTTAAACCGGTCTCCTGCTGCTCCTGATGGAGGTCTTGGTCCTGACCTCTGGCTCTGACCCGTCAGACTCCGCCCCTCAGTCCGCGTGTTTTAGTGCTGTGAAGGCTGCTTCACTGAGTGCTGAGCACGTCGGAGGAGCTCGTTGGAGGAGCACGTTGGAGGAGCTCGTCGGAGGAGCTCGTTGGAGGAGCTCGTCGGAGGAGCTCGTTGGAGGAGCTCGTCGGAGGAGCTCGTTGGAGGAGCTCGTCGGAGGAGCTGGTTGGAGGAGCTCGTCGGAGGAGCTGGTTGGAGGAGCTCGTCGGAGGAGCTGGTTGGAGGAGCTGGTTGGAGGAGCTCGTTGGAGGAGCTCGTTGGAGGAGCTGGTTGGAGGAGCTGGTTGGAGGAGCTCGTTGGAGGAGCTCGTTGGAGGAGCTCGTTGGAGGAGCTGGTTGGAGGAGCTGGTTGGAGGAGCTCGTTGGAGGAGCTCGTTGGAGGAGCTGGTTGGAGGAGCTGGTTGGAGGAGCTGGTTGGTTGGTGAGTGTTTGGAAACATTGAAGGTTTTTGTTTTGTTGTGTTTTTTTAAAAACAGCCTCAGAGACGTTTTCCTGTCAGAGCTGCAGGTCTGAGTGAGGCTGAGAACAGAAAGCCTGCACTCTGTGTGTGTGTGTGTGTGTGTGTGTGTGTGTGTGAGAGAGAGAGAGAGAGAGAGCGCGCTCAGGCTGTGTGGGTGAGAGAAGATGCGTGTCACCTGTCACAGCAGCAGCTCTCACCACTTCCTGTTCCACTTACAGACGGAGACGAAGAAGAAACGGTTCAGCTCTCTCACACACACACACACACACACACACACCCTGAGGAGCAGAACCAGAACCCGGACCCTGATGGAGCTGCAGACGTGGACCTGTGGCCTGCTGGTCCTGAGCGCCCTGTTTGAGCCTGCAGGTAAGACCCAAACACACACTCACACACACACACACTCACACACACACACACACACACACACACACACACAGGTTCATTAACCTTCAGGAGATGAACAGACGCTTCAGTCACTTCAGATCTTCTTCTGTTCAGAGTTCACTGTCGGCTGCGTCTCTTTTTATTTATTTTTTTAGATTAAAGTTTTTTATGGTCTGAAAATGAAAAAAAACCTTAAAGATGTTTGAGACGTTTCATCTTGAAGGGTTTTTTTGGTTTTAAACGTTTGACTTCCTGTTTGGAGACGAAAGTTTCATCAGAGGATTCAAACCAGTGAACGTCTCAAAGATGGAGACGGGAGCCGTTTGTCTTCAGCCGCCATGTTTGACGTGTTGACTGTTTAATCCATCCGAGAAAGAAACAGGAGTGTGTTCAGTTAGCTGAAGCAGCAGACGAGCTAACAAAGGGCAGACACACACACACACACACACACACAGAGCGGAGACGCTCCGCACACTGCTGACTTTAGCTCCTCCCCCTCCGACCATCTGGGTTCAGTCAGATCTTCTGAAACGCTTCAGTCCTCAGTTTAAAGTGAGGCCTGAGCTCCAGCTCTCCTCTCACTGATCAGTAACTTTGATATGACTGAATCAACCGCCAGGAGTCTCTGGGCTCCGTCTGTGGACCTGCTGCTGGTTTAAAACTGAAGCTCATCCTCTGAAACTCTGACGTCTTTAAACGAGCCTGAAGTCGACACCAAGGCTGAGAAACGATCTCAGCGTCTCCTCCGTTCAGTGAGCGCAGAGCCGGAGGGTCCAACCTGCAGACAGCTCCGTGTTTCAGACTCCGGTGAGTCAGCTGAGAACAAACCTGCTGACAGCTTTCCTGCTTTCAGTTCAGAGATCAGTCAGAGCGGGCCGGCTGAGACCAAAACCAGAACAGAACCGTCTGCTGCCATCCAACCAGAGCGAGGACCTGATCCTGAAGATCCAATCACAGAGCGGCCGCCAGACGTTTTACAGGAATTAATCAAAGAACATTCGAACCATAAAGAACAGACTGTCTGTCTGTCTGTCTGTCTGTCTGTCTGTCTGTCTGTCTGTCTGTCTGTCTGTCTGTCTGTCTGTCTGTCTGTCTGTCTGTCTGTCTGTCTTGAAACTCTTGATGTTACAGCTTGACTTTGATGTGTGAAAGCGATGAAGTGACCACAGAATGACCCCCCCCCCCTTTGCATGCACACACACACACACCCACACACACACACACACACACACACAGGAAGCAGCTCTGTAAGTTGAGCGTCTTCCCCAAACTGTTCTTCATCGTCCTGAAGATGATGATAATGATAATGATGATGATGATGATGATGATGATGATGATGTTGATGATGATGATGTTGATGATGATGATGATGATGAGGATGTTGATGATGAGGATGTTGATAAGGATGATGATGATGATAATGATAATGATGATGATGATGATGTTGATGATGATGATGTTGATGATGATGATGATGATGAGGATGTTGATAAGGATGATGATGATGATGTTGATAAGGATGATGATGATGATGTTGATAAGGATGATGATGATGATGATGATGATGAGGATGTTGATAAGGATGATGATGATGATGATGATGATGAGGATGAGGATGAGGATGATGATGGTGATGATGATGATGATGATGATGATGATGATGATGATGATGATGAGGATGATGATGATGATGATGATGATGAGGATGAGGATGATGATGATGATGATGATGATGATGATGATGATGATGATGATGATGATGATGATGATGATGTTGATAAGGATGATGATGATGATGATGATGATGATGAGGATGATGATGATGATGATGATGATGACAGGTTCAGACGTCTTCTGCAGCAGCGTTCAGGAAACCAGTCGTCAGTTTTTGATGATTGAAGTGACGCGTCGACACGAGAAGCTTCAGCGTGCGCTCCTTAACGTCAGGCTGAGCGAGGGCGCCTTGGTTTCAGGTGTTTCCCTGAAGCTTAGGGCCGTCAGTCAGCACGTCTTCAAACTGCAGGAACCTGTGTGACCTTTGACCTCTTACCTCCACAGAGGCCACCTCCCTGTACGACCCCAAGCTGTGTTACATCCTGGACGGCTTCCTGGGCCTGTACGGACTCATCATCACGGGCATGTTCATCAGGGAGAAGGTGGAGTTTCTGAGCGCCGTCAAAATCCATCAGTCACATGATAACCATGATGATGATGATGATGATGATGATCAGTCCTTAAAGAGGCAGTACGCTGTTTTCTGTCTTATATTTATTTCTCTATTGACATGTTTTAGTTCTTCAGAGGCAAGGTGAAGGCCACAGAGGAGAGCCTCTACAGCGTGAGTCCACACACACAGACACACACACACACACACACACACAGACACACACCTTTCTTTATTTCTAAATATTCACTGAAAGAAAACCGCAGGAAGATGTAGAATGAGAGTGGAGCTGTGTTTTGTGTTCAGGGTCTGGTGGGTCAGGACTCTGGAGGTTACGCCCCCCTGATGAGAGACCCTGAGAGAGCCAGAGTGAGTCTGACTTCACCTCATAAAACAAACGACTCAAACTGAAGCTGAGCTGTTTGTGTGACTTATTCTTTTCTTTCAGAACCGCAGGATGCTCGATGAGGACTCCACCTACACGGTAACGGCTCATTTGTTGTGTGATATGTTTGGAATTATTCAGAGGTTTCATTTGTTCACAAACAGTTTCTTTCATGCCATATGAGAGAAGCATGAGGTTATGATGTCATGAGGGGGAGTAACAGGCGTGTTTTGAACCTTTAGGACCTGAAGAAACGCACAGACGGAGAGTATAAGGAGCTCCCTGCTAAGAAAGAGGTGAGTTTGAATCAAGTCTGGAAGGCGTCAGAAGACGTGCGACGCTTCCGTCTGAGTTCCTGACTGTGTGTGTGTGTGTTTTTGTCTTTCTGTGCAGCGTCAGAGGAGGAACGAGCAGGTTTATCAGGTGAGAGCAAACTGACACTCTGTCACGTCTTTATTCATGCTCTGTATGTGCTAAGTTGGTTGGGTCTATTTCCTGGAGTATTAAAGCATTTCACTCGTCTGCAGGGCCTGAGCTCAGCCACCAGAGACACGTACGACCAGCTGCAGATGCAGCCGCTTCCTGCTCGCTAATGTGACTAAAGTATTTCAACTTCCTGTTTGAAGAAACAAAAAAAAGTGTGTTAGAGAAATGATGGGCTGAAGTCCTTTTGATAAACCAAGAAGAGGAAACATTTACAGAGTGGATTTCTCTCTGAAGGTGTTAAATCTTTGGATTCATCCGCTGGCTTTTATTTTGAAGGTTCACTGTTAATAATCACACTCAAGAGATGTTCAGATGATAAATGACATTTATGAGACTCATTCCTCTAATCTTTAACGCCCTGACATATTTTAGGGACTATCCTCACTATAGTAATTCAGCGTTTCTCAGCATGACTCTTAAAAACACGTTCATTGGGATGTTTGTGTGTGAGAGTTGGCGCTTGGTCAAAAGAAAAAGACTGAAATGTTTCCTTCATTTCCTTCCTGACGTTTGTTTCTCTGAACTTTTTTCACTTCTTTGTCTTCAAACATTTTAAATGATGATTAGTGTAAGGCTTTGTGTTTCCTCTTAACACAGACGGTGGTTTATTTTGAAATGAACCTTTATTCCGTTTCCTGAGAATTTATGCTTTTTGATATTTTTTGTTTCATCTTGTGTTTAATCTGTAAAATCTGTTGGTTTGATATTAAAATGATTTCTGAAAGTTGCCTTCTTTCAGCCTGTTTCATTAACAGCTGCTGCCACCTGCTGGACAAAAGGGTTAGCCCTGACCATTATTGTTGTTATTATTATTATTATTATTATTATTATTATTATTATTATTATTATTATTATTATTATTATTATTATTATTGAAAGGACTCGGCGCCGTTAGGGGGCAGTGGCGCGTGTTTCAGCTGGTTTGTCGGAAAACCAGAGAAGAAGAAACACCAAATAGCATCACAGCTGTGAATTAAAGCTAACCTCTGTCAGCTGTGAGCTCTTAATGCTTTGAGTCTGCGTGGTGTGCTGTGAACCTGCGGAATCGAACATTAACCCTCATATTGACTCTAAACAACCCGCTGTGCTCCACTCCCACCTTTAAACTGAGGCCTGTTTATCAGAAGAGGGTGTGCTAACGACTAGCTAGCCCTGCTAGCCGAGCTGTCAACAAGAAGAAGAAGAAGGTGGGGAGCATCACCTGTTAACGGTGTCAGAGAGGTTTGAAGGAGCTGAGATGGAGACCAACGCCCCCAAACGCAGAGACAACAAGAAGTCTCTGCGGGTGAAGGTGATCAGCCTCGGGAACGCAGAGGTGGGAAAGGTAAGAGGCCAGCAGGTGATGATTTCTCACGCTTGAGATGACATGCGGTCAGGTTTAATGTTTGAACTGTGTTCGTGAAACCACGGACTGAATGTTCACCGTGTCTTGAACAATGTGGGCTTCACTGTTTATCCTGAAATAAATATGGAAACAAGAATAACGCTGTGTAACCTGACATGTATGTGACATGAGAACATGTGCTGCATGTCATGATCACCTCTGACAGGTGAACCTCAGGGGTTAACTCTTACCAGTGTCACCTGTCAGCAGGTGAACATGTTCCTCACGCTGCTGTTAAAACAGAACACAAAGTGAGGATGTTAGAGGACCGAGTCTGTCAGGAAGTCCACTGAAAGGATGTGATGACGTAAATAAATATGAACGTGTGATGAGTTTTTATTCTGGAGGTAAACACTAAAAAAACATCACACTATAAACAACACACTATAAACAACACACTAGAAACAACACACTATAAACAACACACTATAAACAACACGCTATAAACAACACACTATAAACAACACACTATAAACAACACACTATAAACAACACACTGCAAACAACACGCTCTGAACAACACACTAGAAACAACACACTATAAACAACACACTGCAAACAACACGCTCTGAACAACACACACCACACTATAAACAACACACTAAAAAACAACACACTGCAAACAACACGCTCTGAACAACACACACCACACTATAAACAACACACTGCAAACAACACACTATAAACAACACACTATAAACAACACGCTATAAACAACACACTGCAAACAACACGCTATAAACAACACGCTATAAACAACACGCTATAAACAACACGCTATAAAAAACACGCTATAAACAACACACTATAAACAACACGCTATAAACAACACGCTATAAACAACACGCTATAAAAAACACGCTATAAACAACACGCTATAAACAACACGCTATAAACAACACGCTATAAACAACACGCTATAAACAACACGCTATAAACAACACGCTATAAACAACACGCTATAAACAACACGCTATAAACAACACGCTATAAACAACACGCTATAAACAACACGCTATAAACAACACGCTATAAACAACACGCTATAAACAACACGCTATAAACAACACACTATAAACAACACACTAGAAACAACACACTAGAAACAACACACTATAAACAACACACTGCAAACAACACGCTCTGAACAACACACACCACACTATAAACAACACACTAAAAAACAACACACTGCAAACAACACGCTCTGAACAACACACACCACACTATAAACAACACACTATAAACAACACACTATAAACAACACGCTATAAACAACACGCTATAAACAACACGCTATAAACAACACACTATAAACAACACACTATAAACAACACGCTATAAACAACACGCTATAAACAACACACTATAAACAACACACTATAAACAACACGCTATAAACAACACGCTATAAACAACACACTGCAAACCACACACTGCAAACAACACACACCACACTATAAACAACACACTATAAACAACACACTGCAAACAACACGCTCTGAACAACACACACCACACTATAAACAACACACTATAAACAACACGCTATAAACAACACACTATAAACAACACACTGCAAACCACACACTGCAAACAACACACACCACACTATAAACAACACACTATAAACAACACACTGCAAACAACACGCTCTGAACAACACACACCACACTATAAACAACACACTATAAACAACACGCTATAAACAACACACTGCAAACAACACGCTATAAACAACACGCTATAAACAACACACTATAAACAACACACTGCAAACCACACACTGCAAACAACACACACCACACTATAAACAACACACTATAAACAACACACTGCAAACAACACGCTCTGAACAACACACACCACACTATAAACAACACACTATAAACAACACGCTATAAACCACACACTGCAAACAACACACACCACACTATAAACAACACACTAAAAAACAACACACTGCAAACCACACACTATAAACAACACACTATAAACAACACACTATAAACCACACACTATAAACAACACGCTATAAACAACACACTATAAACACCACACTATAAACAACACACTATAAACAACACACTTTAAAGTCAGCGTAGTGTTTTATTGAGTGTGTGTGATCGATGCTGCAGCTCAACATTAAAGGTTTTTTTTTATTAGAGCTGCATCATCAAACGCTACTGTGAGAAGAGGTTCGTCCCCAAGTATCTCGCCACCATCGGCATCGACTATGGCGTCACCAAGTAAGTCCTCAAACAGAGGTTAAAGTATGAGTTACCCTGTGTAGGTGTTTGTTTAATGTGTGTGTGTGTGTGTGTGTGTGTGTGTGTGTGTGTGTGTGTGTGTGTGTGTGTGTGTGTGTGTGTGTGTGTGTTTCAGAGTGCAGGTCCGAGACAGAGAAATTAAAGTCAACATCTTTGACATGGCCGGCCATCCTTTCTTCTATGAAGCAAGTCACTCAAAATTCTCAGTCTTTTATTTTGAAAGCACAGGAAGTAAACAGTGTTTGGTTCGGCAGTAAGTGACAGAAAGTCCCTCTGTTCTCTTCTTCGGTGGTGGTTTAGGTGCGCAATGAGTTCTATAAGGACAGCCAGGGGGTGCTGCTGGTGTACGATGTGGGCCTCAGGGAGAGTTTCGATGCTCTGGACAGCTGGCTGGGCGAGATGAAACAGGAAATGGGCTCTCAGGCGAACATGGAGAGCATCGTGTTCATCGTCTGCGCCAACAAGGTGGAGTCAGACAGCCCGGTGTGTGAGGTTTGATCATGCACAGACTCCAGACCAAGGTGGAGCTCATGTCTGTCACCTGTCTGTGCAGGTGGACCTGACCAAGCGACGGGTGGTGGATGAGGGGGAGGGGCGTCTGTGGGCGGAGTCCAGAGGGTTTCATTACTTTGAGACGTCAGCGCAGAGCGGCGAGGGAATCAATGAGATGTTTCAGGTATTCACACTCACATGATGATTGTTTGTTTCCTGTGATGGCGCCGTTTTCAGCCGTGTGTCTTCATCGTCTCCCAGGCGTTCTTCTCGTCCATCACCGACATGTGTGAGAACGGCGGGAAGCGTCCAGCGGCTGAGGTCAGCGTTGGCTTCACCAAAGAGCAGGCGGACACTATCAGACGCATCAGAAACAGCAAAGATTCATGGGATATGCTGGGGGTCAAACCTGGGGCCACACGGTGAGTGAGGCTGGAGGTCGAAGGTCATCCAGTTGTGTGTTGAAGATGCAGATTCCGTCCGTCCGTCCGTTATTTCTGTCCATGTGTCTAAGATTGGTTCCTACCTGTTTGTTTCCAGGGAGGAGGTCAACAAGGCGTACAGGAAGCTGGCCGTCCTGCTGCACCCAGATAAATGTGTCGCCCCAGGCAGCGAGGACGCTTTTAAGGCGGTGGTGAACGCTCGCACATCACTGCTGAAGAACATTAAATAACACACACACACACACACACACACACACACACACACCCTGAGTGGTGTGATGGACGGGACCTCTGATGCTCAGATTGGGACTGAAGAGACTCAAACACTCTTTATTTATTTATTTGTTTATTTATTGATTGATTGATGAATTGATTGATTGATTGATTGATTGATTGATTGATTGATTGATTGATTGATCATCTATCTATCCAGCCCGCTCAGGGCTCTGTGCCACAGTGCTGTATGCCAACCTGACGTCTGTTTAGAACTCATTTACTACTTTTCACAGATTTACTACACCTCTGAACGTGTGTGTAGGTGAGTGTGTGTGTGTGAGAGAGAGAGCGAGGTCTGAGTGAGCGAGCGAGTGGAGGACGTATTTTAAATCTTTATTCTAAATAAATGGTTGCTCCATGTTAGTCAGCTGAAGGAGTCCATCGTGTTTTAGAAACACAGCTCTTTAACTCTGTTGCTCTTCTTGGTGACACATTGAGCCGCTCATGAATATTTAACCCTTTATTCTTCTTTCCTTGGTGACTTGACTGCGACTCATGGAGGGAACCGTGCGGATGATGGTTTTTTCTTCTCTGGTTCGGGTTTTCTCTCTGACCTCGTTGGTCAAACAGTGACATCGTTAGTGAAAGTTATTAATGATTCTTACAGAAACGACACTTTGTCGTGTTGGAGGAGGAAGGAGAGAAACTTCAAAACGTTCATGATGAAAAAAAAAACCTTGAATGATGAGCGAAAACAAAAAACCCCAAAATCTAAAACCTAAAGTATGAAAGAAAGAACAGCTGTGTGTGTGTGTGTGTGTGTGTATGTGTGTGTGTGTGTGTGTGTGTGTTAGTCTCACTGTGGTTCTTGTAAGTGCACGTTCATCCTCTCTGTTGCAGAAAAAATAAAAAGACAAATAACTGATTCCCTGCCTCCAGACTCTTTCTCTCAGCTTCTTTGTGTGTGTGTGTGTGTGTGTGTGTGTGTGTGTGTGTGTGTGTGTGTGTGTGTGTGTGTGTGTGTGATTTTCAGCTCATGTTTAAAGCAGCAGGTCAGCAAATTTGAGTGTTTTAAAAATATACACACCTTCCCTTCTTATTTCCACACACACACACACACACACACACACACACACATCCAGGTAAATGCAGTGTGACCTGGTTGGACCTGGACCAATCCCATCATCGACCTGAACACACACACTTAATCCGTCCGATTAACGAGCAGCCATTTGTCTCTGTTTCAGGGATTCCCGTGAGGATTAACACACACCTCTCTCTCTCTCTCTCTCTCTCTCTCTCTCTCTCTCTCTCTCTCTCTCTCTCTCTCTCTGCTTTCTGTTCCCTCTTTTTTTCTTTGAATCTGGACAGTCAGCCTTGAAGACTTTGAAAACCTGAACCTCTCTGAGCTGTAACCTCTGATCGACTCTTCCTTGGACCCTTCCTTGGACTCTTCCTTGGACCCTTCCTTGGACTCTTCCTTGGACTTTTCCTGCGACTCTTCCTGCGACTCTGACATCTTGAGGTAAACAAGCTGGCCGTCTGTCTCCTCCCTGTTTTTAATTGGATGGATTAAATGTGGAGGTTCAAACAGCTCGAGGACGATCGTGACTCACGGACGTGTGTTTTAATCTTTGAATATGTAGAACTGAGGATGACCATGGACGGTTTTTAGCTCTGAGGTGGACCCAGGGTGAGAAGCTGAGTGTGAAACTGGATCAGGAGCTGCAGCGACAGTAAAGAAATGGAGAGAGAGAGCAGGAGAAGAACGAGCAGAAGGACGAACAACAAAAAGCAGCAAAACGAAACACAGAAAAGACGGAAGACGGCAGAAACGGACTGAAGAGGGACAGAGAGGAAACAGGAAGTGACAGAGGGATGAGCTGGACTCCTCACCTGAACCACACACTCCTCAGTTCTGCAGCAGGTAAGCCACACACACACACACACACACACACACACACACACACACAAAAACCGGTCTGCAGCACATCCACAGTTTACTGAGGAGTTTGTATGAAGTGTGAAGTGTAAACACACACACACACACACACACACACACACACACTCAGAGGGCGGACGGAGGTGTTTCTGTTCCACCTGATCCTGAAGATTAGGCTGCGTTCAGTTTCTGAGCTGGTGCTTCAGCAGCAGCTTCCTGTCGTTTGAGCGAGCACAGATGAACTTCCTGTTCTCTCAGGTGTCAGAGAGGAAGCAGCAGGCCGCCGTGCTGTAACCTGATTGGATTAACCCCAAAACCTGCCTCTGAGCCGGCCCAGCGCCAGGTGTTCAGCCCCAGAGGCCTTTAAGCATTTTGGCAAAGAGACAATCTGATGAGCTCAGCGGGCAGCTCGAACTGAGCGCGCTCAGAGCGCTCAGTTCAACATCATCCATGATCAAACCATCACAACACAACACACCACCCCCGTCCTCAGCTCACACCTGCTTCCACTTACACACCTGGCTCTGAGGTGACACCACCATGGAGGGTCAGGCTCAGGATTGACCCCCTTCAGGCACAGAGGGTTGAACCAGGACGGAGACCTGCAGTCCACCTGGATTACGTGCATCGTAAAGAGGACGGTTCTGTCACCTCAGTTGGTTCAGAGGTCTAGTCCCCCTAAGGGGGGTCAGTGCAGTCCTCCTCACCGGGATGGTTTGAGACTCCTGTTTGAACCACTTCCTGTGGCTGGTTTTGAGCTTCCTCTGTTTTTACCGCTCGTTCCTCCTCCAATCAGGTCACAGATCAGGCTGTCTGCTCCACTCTCGTAACCATGGACGATGCTGGCTGTGGCGTAAAGGAGAACGGCGACTGTGAAGCTGCACGACCCAAAACTGACATCAGCATCAGCACGACCATAAGCCCCGCCCCCGGCCTGAGGAGGAAGCAGCTGCTTTGGCAAACCGCGGTCAGAAACATCATCGACCAGCACAACCTGTACTCGCTGAGGCTCGCCGGAGGGCTGGAGAGGGGGAGGCACCGCATCACCGTGACCGACGCCTACATCGCTGACATCAACAGGTAGGCACCGGGATGTATTTCTGTCACGTCTCTTGTTGTCGTCACATCAGCGCTCTTCTCCCTCTGCGTTGTCTTGCAGGCAGATTCGTAATAAAGCATCTCGTGGCGCCTTCTGGCAGAAACGGCGCTCATCAGCCGCTCGTGTCCACCCGACCACACCGAAGATCTCTGTGCCAGCAAGTGTGACACGAGACTCGCTCACTGACGCCGACTTCTTCGTGTCCCGAGGCTCGACAGTGCGAGGCGTCCTCATTCCCGCTCTGCAACACACATTCAAGTAAAGATACACACACAGTCACACACCTGTCATTTAAACCTATGTGTGTGTGAGTGCGTGTGTTATTCAAACATCAGCACACACACACACACACACACACACAGGTATGAAGGCCTCACCTGTCCTCACCTGTCCACCCTCAGGTCTCCGGACCTGGAGAAGGTGTACCAGCAGTTCTCTTCGGGTCAGAGGAGAACCTCGCTGGTCGTCACAAATGTCATCGACATCCTGACCCGTCTGCTCGTCCTCATGCTCACCTGGCCGTCCGGATGGTGGGGCATGGCCTGTGATTGGCTGACTGGCCTGTCAGTCATCCTGTGGGTGGGGATCTTTGTGCTTGCACTGACCAGGAAGGATGTGATGTCATCACCTCAGTGGCTGAGGTACGCCGGGAAATGTAGTCAGAGATGAGACGGAAGCACAGGTGTTACTGTCAGGTACCTGCGTGTGTCTCAGGTGTGTGTTTACCTGTGTTCACCTGGGTGTGTGTCTCAGGTACCTGTCCGTGGTCAGCTGGTTCTCTCAGACCGTGCAGGTGTTGGTGGGCGTGTTCAGCTGGGAGGAGAGCGATCACTCCTGGTACGTCTTCTTCTCTCTCTTCTCCACCTACACCTTGTTGCCCCTCCCTCTCCTCTGGTCCATCATCGCCGGGGCAACAACATCCACTCTGCATCTGCTGCTGGACGTCTGCTGCCGCTACGGCGACCAAGCCTTCATCACCAAGGTATGATGTTCTAAAACGTCTCAGGTACTTCACCTCAAGTCAGGAGATGTTGTCACTGTGTGAGTCTGTTGGTTACCTGTCCAGGTGCTGTCCAAAGCCTTGCTGTACCTGGCCATGAACACAGCAGGTCTGTTCATCCACTACCTGTCGGACCGCACGCAGAGACAGTCCTTCCTAGAGACCAGACGCTGCATCGAAGGACGGGTGAGGCTGGAGAGAGAGAACCACAGACAGGTACCAGGTTAAACTGCACAGACTTTCAACCGTCTCACCAGGTGAGTCCAGGTGTACTGATGATGTCACTGTGTCTGTGCGGTCCAGGAGCGCCTGGTCATGTCCATACTGCCACGCTTCCTGGTCCTGGAGATGACCGCAGACATGTCCTCCATGGACGACTACCTGCTGCCTCAGCAGTTCCACAAGATCTACATCCACCACTACAAGGACGTCAGGTGGGTGGTGTGTGTCCCAGACGCTTCCAGACTCATGAACCACCTTTGACCCGTCTCACCTCTCTGCTGTCTCACAGCATCCTGTTCGCTGACATCATCGGCTTCACCTCTCTGTCTCTGATCCTGTCGGCCCAGGAGCTCGTTAAGACCCTCAACGAGCTCTTCGGACGCTTCGATAGGCTGGCCGAGGTCAGACCGTCATGGCAACCACATCACTGTGATTTCATTCATCGTGTTTGTTATAATGACAGTGTGTGTGTGGTGTGTGTGTGTGTGTGTGTGTGTGTGTGAGTGTAGGAGCACCAGTGTCTGCGTATCAAGATCTTAGGGGACTGTTATTACTGTGTGTCTGGGGTCCCGGAGCCTCAAAGGGGCCACGCTCGGTGCTGTGTGGAGATGGGCCTCAGCATGATCAGCACCATCCGGTACCAACACACACACACACACACACACACACGCTCTCTCTTCTACAGGGCTGTGTAGAGATATGAGCAGAGGTCTGTGTGTCTGTGTGTGTGTGTGTGTGTGTGTGCAGGTACGTGCGTCGGGAGATGCAGCAGGAGGTGGACATGAGGATCGGGGTCCACTCCGGCTCGGTTCTCTGTGGAGTTTTGGGTCTGCAGAAATGGCAGTTTGACATCTGGAGCTGGGACGTGGACATCGCCAACAGTTTGGAGGCTGCTGGAGTGCCGGGGTCAGAACGCTACCTTCATGCAGAGTAAGAAAGTCTCAAAGATGAACAGCTGATCGTGTCTCTGTCGTCTCGTTTCAGGCGGATCCACATCTCTCAGGCCACCCTGGACTGTCTGGGGGGGATCTACGAGACGGAGGCGGGAAACGGGCAGGAGCGAAACGAGTTCCTACGGAAACACAACATCGACACGTACCTGATCCGCCCTGCGCTGCGAGACGAGGCGGAGCCACCAAGAGCCAGGCGTCCCAGTTACGACGAGATGACGACGTGGAGCGCCGAGCTGCCGTTCGGAGACATCCTGGGGATGAACTTTGTGAGGACGATGGAAACATTTAAAGTCTGAGCTTGAAGAAAGACGGGATTACATTTCATCACTGTTTGTCCTCCATGGCTCGCTGTAGATCCTGGCCACCTTCACAAACGGCTCTCTCACCCAGCTGCCCAATCAGATTGCAGCACAGCGGTCAGGGTCCCGAGAGGTCAACAAGAGGATCTGTCAAGCCATCGAAATCCGGAGCAGCGAGAGGATGAGGAAGGAGCACATCACCACCTTCACTCAGGTGTTCAAGGACTCCCAGATGGAAGGAAAGGTGATGACCTCACTTCCTGCAGGGAGGGTTCATGGCCAGGTGTGGTGAATGGTCATGGGACCATTGTTCATCCTCTCTCTCTCTCTCTCTCTCTCTCTCTCTCTCTCTCTCTCTCTCTCTCTCTCTCTCTCTCTCTTCAGTACTCCCAGATGAGAGACGAGCTCTTCAAGTCCAACATGGTCTGTTCCTTCATCCTGCTGCTGCTGCTGATGGCTGTGCAGGCGCTGATCCCCGCCCCCAGGTACACCCGTCTGTCTGTACACCTGTCTGTCTGTACACCTGTCTGTCTGTACACCCGTCTGTCTGTACACCTGTCTTTCTGTACACCTGTCTGTCTGTACACCCCTCTGTCTGTACACCTGTCTGTCTGTACACCTGTCTGTCTGTACACCTGTCTGTCTGTACACCTGTCTGTCTGTACACCTGTCTGTCTTTACACCCGTCTGTCTGTACACCCGTCTGTCTGTACACCCGTCTGTCTGTACACCTGTCTGTCTGTACACCTGTCGCTCTCTCTACCTGTCTGTCTGTCTATCTGTTGCTGTTTCTACCCGTCTGTCTGTCTGTCCCTCTGTCTCCCTGTGGCTCACTCTACCCGTCTGAATGTCTGTTGCTGTTTCTACCTGTCTGTCTGTCTGTCTGTCTGTCAGTCTGTCTGTCTATCTCTCTGTCTGTCTATCTGTCTGTCCGTCTGTCCGTCTGTCTGTCTGTCTGTCTGTCTGTCCCTCTGTCTCTCTCTCTCTCTCTGTGGCTCTCTCTACCTGTCTGTCTCTCTGTGGCTCTCTCTACCTGTCTGTCTGTCTGTCGCTCTCTCTACCTGTCTGTCTGACACCTGTCTCGGGCTCACTGCTCAGGTTGTTGTTGATGGTCGCTCAGTTTGTCTTCTGCGGCGGCGTCTACTTCCTGCTCCTGCTGCTGACTCTGGGGGAGGAGTTTAAGCATTGCCCCGCCCCCCTGCAGTCCCTCTGCTGCTGGGTTCATGAAACGAAGTACTGCCGCACGCTGCTCACACTCACTGCCATCGCCATCAACTTTGGCGTGGCGTCTTCCGACATGGTGAGTGTGAAGCTGTGAGGCTGAGCTCAGGTGAGTTTGTGGTGACACCTGGTTCACAGCAGAAGCCTCTGACTGTCCTCTGCCTCCTTCCCTCCTTCCCTCCTTCCCTCCTTCCCTCCTTCCCTCCTTCCAGCTGTGGTGTGATTCGTCAGAGTCTCAAATTAACAGCAGTGACTCCATGTTGGCCCCGCCCCCTCCCAGCTGGCCTGAAATCAACATCTGCACACATCCAGAGGTGAGCATGTGCACAAACATCCCGTCTCCTTCTCTCTGCCATCGTCTGGTTGTGTCCTCAGCTGATCTGCTCCTCTCTCTGTGTTCAGTATATGGTGCTGAGCGGTGTCGTTGCCATGGTTACCTGTGCGGTGTTCCTCAGGTTGAGTTGCGTGCTGAAGCTTGCTGTCCTCCTGCTGGCCGCTGGTCTCTACACCTACCTCATAGAGACACACAGGTGACCTCACAGACACGCCAGCTTCAGTTTGATGTCTGACCATCCTGCTCGCCGCAGACGGGCTCGCCGCGGACGGGCTCGCCGCGGACGGGCTCGCTGCGGACGGGCTCGCCGCGGACAGGCTCTGATGTCCGAGTCAATCGAATATTCACTGGCCGTCTCTGTGTCCCTCAGGTCTCATCACCTGTGCAGGAATGGAGTCTGTGTTGTTCTCATGGTGATGTTTGTGGTGGTCGTCCTTTACAACAGCAGACAGGTGAGCTCACCTGGATCCACCTGCTCCTTAGTTTCTTCACACCCTAATGAGCTCTCTCTCTCTGCCTGAATGAAAAGTGACCGAGCTGCGCTCGAGCTGTCAGGTGTTTCTGTTTACGCTCTGAGAGGTGAAGCCCGTTTGTTCTTCTTCGTTGGTAGCTGGAGGCTACGGCGCGGCTGGACTTCCTGTGGCGTCTGCAGGCGAGGAAGGAGGTGGAGGACATGAAGGAGCTGAGGGAGCACAACGAGTGTCTGCTGCTCAACATCCTGCCTGCACATGTCGCACAGCACTTCCTGGAGAGAGACCGCAGCGACGAGGTACCTGTTGCCTGTGCACAGGTGTGTCCAGGTGTGTGTGTGTCCAGGTGTTTACTCTTCGTGTGTGTTTTCAGGAGCTCTACTCTCAGTCGTACGAGCGAGTGGGCGTTCTCTTCGCCTCTTTGCCCGGATTCTCTGACTTCTTTGAGCAGAAGGAACTCGTCCATCAGCGCATCGAATGTCTCCGCCTCCTCAACCACATCATCAGTGACTTTGATGAGGTCACACACACACACACACACACACACACACACACACACACACACACACTCTTTGTAGACTTTCAAACACCAGGTTCATGGTTAATCTGTGTTTTTTTGGTGCCCAGCTGTTGGACGAGTGTTTCTTTCAGAAGGTGGAGAAGATCAAAACCATCGGCAGCTCGTACATGGCGGCCTCGGGTCTCTCACCTGACAGACAGGTGAGTTCTGTGCTGTCATCAGATTAAGCTGCTGCTCACACACACACACACACACACACACAGACACACAGGCTTCTGATGGACCATGATGCTTCCCTGTCTGCTGTCTGTGTGTCTCTCTGTGTCTGTGCTGCGTTCAGGAGTACGAGGACGTTTGGCATCACCTGAGCGAGCTGGTGCTGTTCGCGTTGGCCATGCAGGAAACGCTCAAACACTTCAACACGCACACAGGAAACGACTTCCAGCTCCGAGTCGGTGCGTATGACCACGCTGACCTGCTGATGTGTTTTTTCTGTCTTTGATGAACTCGCTCCTTGTGACATCACCTGCAGGTATCGCTCACGGCCCGGTGATCGCAGGTGTGATCGGAGCCACCAAACCTCAGTATGACATCTGGGGTCTGACGGTGAACATGGCGAGCAGGATGGAGAGCACGGGCATCAACGGGAGGATCCAGGTGAGCTCACCTGACTCTCTGAGTGGGCATCTCTCTCTCTGTCAGAATAATCCAGGTGATAACCTCCTCCCCCTCACCCCCCCTCACCCCCCCCCTCCCTGGCAGGTCCCAGAGTCCACCAGCCTGGTCCTGATGGAGCGAGGCTTCCTACGGCAGCTCAGAGGGAACATCCACGTCAAAGGAATCAGCGAGCGACACGGGAAGGTGAGTCGACCACGAAACACAGAGCAGGAAGAAGTTAACACCTGTAGCTACTGCACACCTGTGAGACCCTCTCACCTGTAACACCCTGACCCCTGAGATGACCTCACACCTGAGATGACCTCACACCTGAGATGACCTCACACCTGAGATGACCTCACACCTGAGATGTCTTTAGTGGTCTTTAGACGTGAGGATTGTCTTCAGGTTTTATTTAAACTGAAGTTTAATCCTGAGTTCAGGAAAGACTTCATCACCATAATGTGTCTTCGTCCAGGTTCGTACTTTTTTTGTGAGCAGTCGCGAGGAGCGGTCAAGTTTTCTGGAGCGTGGCGTTGGGCGGGGCTTCAGCATGAACAGGAACACGCTGGGAGCGGTGGTCTACAGTCTTGTTCAGGCCCGTAAGAGAGAGAAGCTGATGGAGGAGAACGGAGGCTTTCACCTGGTGGAGGCGTCGTAGGAGGGATCAGATATCTGCTGTGTTTCAGATGCTGTAGAATGTCACGCCGTGAACTGTCACGCCGTGAACTGTCACGCCGTGAACCGTCACGCCGTGAACCGTCACGCCGTGAACCGTCACGCCGTGAACCGTAGCATCATCGTTTGGATCGTTACCTCTGGACTTTAGACGTGAACGCTGAACTTCATGGAGCAACCAGCAGGAGGAGCTGTTGCCTGAAACACCGTGTGATGGATTTCAGACCCCTGGAGGAAAGAAACTTGTTTCTTGTTGTGATGACGATGGCTCAGGACGGAACCAGTTCATGATAAGAAGTCCTGCATGTTAGACGGTCCAGTTCCCGGGCCGCTGTTCATGGATCCATCCTCTCTGTTCTTAGTGACTCCTGAAGACGGTCTGAGTGAAGCCGTGTGAGCTCCAGCCCGCTGCTGTCTGACTGTTTAAAGTTAATCACTAATCACTGAGGCTGATAACTCTACAGCTGGCAGAGCCGGCACTGTTCCCACTCAGAAACCGAGTTTAACCCTTTACGGACCAGATCCTCCAGTAATCGATGAAGTGAATACTCTTAACTCCTGAGAAAATGTTTGTTTCACAGATAAAATCAGCTGGAAGATGAACTGATGACTCATGAAGAATGAACCAACAGTAAAGGTTTCCGTCTGTTTCTTGACTTTTGTAAATAAAGTTTATTCAAAGTGTTCTGGTGGATTTCCAGCTTTAAAT
This sequence comes from Labroides dimidiatus, assembly GCA_030710495.1. NCBI lineage: Eukaryota > Metazoa > Chordata > Actinopteri > Labriformes > Labridae > Labroides > Labroides dimidiatus. Next base: position 165,646 of record CM061166.1, on the reverse strand, counting down.
GTTAACTCTGTCATTAGTTTCGGACTGAGCCAAAGAAAAGGATTAGATCAGGCCGAGTCACGAGTTAGAGAGAGAGAGAGAGAGGGAGAGAGAGAGAGAGAAAGACAGAGAGAGAGACAGAGAGAGAGACAGAGAGAGAGAGACAGAGAGAGAGAGAGAGAGAGAGAAAGAGAGAGAGAGACAGAGAGAGAGAGAGAGATTCACAGGGTTTGTATGAAAGACTTACAATGTTTAGTTTAAACCCCTTCCCTCTCACCTGTCCTGACTCGACCCGCTGACCCCCTGATTCAGCCTCAAGACCAAGAGGGACAACCGATCTGGATCGTTCTGGATCGTTCTGGATGATTCTGAGTCATGACAAGACATGACAAGAAGATCACAAGAAGGACAGTAGAGAGAGGAACGACACACACACACACACACACACACACACACACACACACACACACACACACACAGATATGGATACAGATACCCACAGATAAAAACTGTGACTTTCTTATATGTTCTCATGTTTGTTCTCATGTTTGTTCTCATGTTTGTTCTCATGTTTGTTCTCATTTTTGTTCTCATGTTTGTTCTCATGTTTGTTCTCATGTTTGTTCTCATGTTTGTTCTCATGTTTGTTCTCATGTTTGTTCTCATGTTTGTTCTCATTTTTGTTCTCATGTTTGTTCTCATGTTTGTTCTCATGTTTGTTCTCATGTTTGTTTTCATGTTTGTTCTCATGTTTGTTCTCATGTTTGTTCTCATTTTTGTTCTCATGTTTTTTCTCATGTTTTTTCTCATGTTTGTTCTCATGTTTGTTCTCATGTTTGTTCTCATGTTTGTTCTCATGTTTGTTTTCATGTTTGTTCTCATGTTTGTTCTCATTTTTGTTCTCATGTTTGTTCTCATGTTTGTTCTTATTGTTTTTTCTCATGTTTGTTCTCATGTTTGTTCTCATGTTTGTTCTCATGTTTGTTCTCATGTTTGTTCTCATGTTTGTTCTCATGTTTGTTCTCATGTTTGTTTTCATGTTTGTTCTCATGTTTGTTCTCATTTTTGTTCTCATGTTTGTTCTCATGTTTGTTCTTATTGTTTTTTCTCATGTTTGTTCTCATGTTTGTTCTCATGTTTTTTCTCATGTTTGTTCTCATGTTTGTTCTCATGTTTGTTCTCATGTTTGTTCTCATGTTTGTATTTTTCTTCATGTGAGTTGAGTTTTGGTTTGACTCCATTTTTTTAGGGCTTTTTGTCCAGTTTGAAGTGAATTTGTTGTCTTAGTGTAAACTCGTCCTCTTGGATAGGAAGCATCCTGAACTGATCGCCGCGGCTCAGCCGTGAGTCTGTCAGCTGACCTTTGACCCTGACACATGAGCATAGCTGTGAATAATTGGTCTACAAAGGGGCGTAAACACTCTGCTTATCTGAGGTCTAAGGTCACGCTGGGTATTGCAGGTCAGTCCTTCAGTGAGACTCTCACAGAGCCCACAGTCCTCAGAGAGTCCTCAAAGAGAGAGAGAGAGAGAGAGAGCGAGAGAGAGAGAGAGACTAGTGAGGCAGAGCTCAGTGAAGACTTCTCCGAGAGCGGGTTGATGCTGGTTTTTATCATCCTCAGCTGTGAGGGGATTTAGGAGCACCTGAAACTCCATCAGCTCTGGCCCAGGTGAGGTTGTTAATCTGTGTTTTTTAGGGGGAGGAGGATCAGGTTGTTCCTACAGGTCCCTGAAGGACACACCTCTCTGCACAGAGTCCACCTCAGCCCAGACTCACAGACACACACCGAGCAGAGGACTCACAGGAACAAAGACATGAGGGGCATGAACGGGACCAAGGCCGACTGCGAGACCGGACCTGGGTCCGGGTCTGATGTGCTCATCTTCTTTGTTAATGGAAAGAAGGTAAAAGTGATTCATGTCGTGTTAAAATCGAACCTTCAACATCTTGTTGACGTGTCTTTGTTTACGATCATCCACACACACACGGTGTGCGTTTACCTTCTGCTGCGAGTTAAAACAGATACGAACACACTCTGATTTTCTCTGACGGCTGCTTCCTCTCACTCCGAGTTCAGACGAAGAGCCGGAGTCAGGTGGACTCTTCCTCCATGAAGTCATGTCTGCAGCAGCAGGTTATAAACAGCAGGTTATAAACAGCAGGTTATAAACAGCAGGTTATAAACAGCAGGTTATAAACAGCAGGTTATAAACAGCAGGTTATAAACTGACACTTTGAACGGCAGAAACAGGGCGAGCGTGGAGAAGTGAGCGAGCACGTGACCGTCTCAGGCAGAGATGAGAATGCAGAACGAAATGTGGATTTAGACCCTTCAGAGGAAGCTGAGAGCCGTTAGAGACACATTGATCAACACACACAACACACACACTGATTAACACACACTGGAAACACACAACACACACACTGATTAACACACACTGATTAACACACACTGATTAACACACACTGGAAACACACAACACACACACTGATTAACACACACTGATTAACACACATTGATTAACACACACCGAACACACACTGAGCACACACTGAACACACACTGAACACACACTGAACACACACTGAACACACACTGATTGGTGTTTTATCGTCAGTCTGGGTCTGACTGCACCTCAAATTAGAAATGTCAGATTAACTGAATCCAGTCTTCAGCACCTCTGTAATCTGTGTTAATCTGTAGATGAATTCTGGATGGAAGAGCTCCAGATTGCTCTCTAGAACAGGTGTCGTCTCATTAGCACACCTGTGATTCAGGAAGCTGTCAATCATTGAAGACTCAGAGCTCAGCCGACTGGATCCAGTCACAGGTTAACGTTTGTGTTCACGCTTCATGAAGCTCTGACACCTCCCTGCTTTAATGATGAAACCAACCGAGTGTGTCAACACGCCGTCACATTAGTGTCCACCATTTACCCTCAACACACACACACACACACACACACACACACACACACACACACTCCCCTGCAGAAACCAAGAGAAAACACAGACGACACTGACACGTTGGTCGTAAACTTTAGATCCTAAAATAAATCTGTGTCTGTTTTCGGCAGATTGTGGAGAGAAATGCAGATCCTGAGATGACCCTGCTGACGTACCTGAGGAGGAAACGTAGGGGCGCGCACTCACACACACACACACAC
>CM061166.1:125000-160000 GCA_030710495.1 Labroides dimidiatus | reverse complement strand
ACTTTAAAACATCTGACCAACCTGAGAGATGAGCTCTGCGTCCATCAACCCTCGCTGGAAGAACTGAACCCTCTCCAGCGGTCTGATGAGAAACGATGCAGCTCTCATGTTTTCACCGTGTTTTCATGTCTGCAGGCCGTCGGAGGAAACATCATGACAGCCAGCCCCATATCAGACCTCAACCCTGTTTTTATGGCTGCAGGCTGCAAACTCACACTGATGGACAAGGGTAACACACACACACACACACACACACACACACACACACACACACAGATTCCTCTAAACCCACAGGGTAACAGCTGTTTCAGCTGAGCGTTGTTTCGTCACTCCTCCTCGGACCGATCGTCTCGTCCTCGCTGACGTCTGTATGTAGGTTTTATTTTGAAAGGTCAGCCGAATCTGCTCCTCAGATTTGTTTGGGTGAAGTTTGATTGAGTCATCTTGCTGACCCTGAATGTGGAAACTCTTCATTGTGTGTTAATTCGTTCCATGTGGGCAGGAGGCATTCAGGCGTCCATGAGTCCAAAGTCTGGGGAGTTTTGAACCTTCTGAGGCCGTAAACACGCAGAGAGACGTTCTTATCTCATCGCTCAGAAACTCGTAAAGCGAAACTTTTCTACGAACAGACGTTTAAAGATGTGTTCAGAGTCCGTGGTTCAATGTCCCACTGATGTCATTGTATTCCACAGCACCACACTCCGCTGCAGCGGCGCCGACGCCTGGCTCAGGCTTTCTTTTGAAACTGTAAACATAACAGGTGACCTTTGACCTTTGACCCTGCAGACGGCAGCCGAGCAGTTCTGATGGACCAGGGTTTCTTCACGGGTTACAGGAAGACGATTCTGCGACCACAGGAGATCCTGCTGTCCATCGAGATCCCCTTCAGCAGGAAGGTAGTGCCAGCACCCGCTCTGACCAATCAGAGAGCAGAACTGTGATCCACTCTGACGTTTCCCGTCTCTGTCTTCAGTCTCAGTTCGTCTCCGCCTTTAAACAGTCGCCTCGGCGTGAGGATGACATCAGCATCATCACGGCGGCGATGAATGTCACCTTCTCTCCTGGGACGGATGTGGTCGAGGACTTGAGGCTGAGCTATGGCGGCATGGCGGCGACCACGGTGCTGGCGAAGAAGACGGCAAACGGTCTGCTGGGAAGGTAACACACGGACATTTTTTAAAATAAAAGTCAACAGGAAGAGCGAATGCTCAGTGACCCTCTGTGATGTCATCAGACACTGGGGGGAGGAGCTCCTGCAGGACGCCTGTTCCTTATTGGCTGAAGAGTTGAGCCTTGACCCTTCTGCGCCAGGCGGCATGGTGACGTACCGGCGAACTTTGACCCTCAGCCTCTTCTACAAATTCTACCTGAGTGTGCTGCAGAAGCTCCAAGCGCAGGTGAGTGTGTGATGTCAGGTGTGTGTGATGTCAGACGTGTGTGTGTGATGTCAGACGTGTGTGTGTGTGATGTCAGCTGACCCTGTGTTTCACCCTCAGGGTGTGTGTGTGGAGGACGTCTCCTCTGACTGTCTGAGCGCTGCTGAACGTTTTCACCCTGAAGCTCCGTCCAGCGTTCAGATCTTCCAGGTACACCTGAGTTTCTCACCTTTATCCTCCATAAACAGCCCCTCCACTCAAACACAGCTCCACCTTAAATCTCTGCAGGCGGTGCCAGAGGGGCGGAGCCAGAATGACGCAGTGGGCCGTCCCATGATGCACCTGTCTGCCTTAAAGCAGGCAACAGGGGAGGCGGTTTACTGTGACGACGTGCCGCTATATGAGAACGAACTTTACCTGGCACTCATCACCAGCACCAAGGCGCACGCAAACATCCTGTAAGAGACACACACACACACACACACACACACACACACACACACACACACACACACACACCTGTCCTGTCTGACCAGGTGTGTTTCTCAGCTCTGTAGATGCCTCGGCAGCAGAGCGCATGCCTGGCGTGGTCAGCTGTGTGTTTGCTGATGACGTCCCCGGCAGCAACGCCACTGGACCCATCGAATACGACGAGACTGTCCTCGCAAAAAGCCAGGTGTGTGTTGGATGAGTTGACCAATCAGGTGGTCCCATTAGAACCAGATGTGGGATGACGTGTTCCTTCTCTCTGCAGGTGACCTGTGTAGGTCACATTATCGGTGCCGTGGTGGCGGACACGCAGCTCAACGCTCAGAGAGCTGCGAAAGCCGTGAGAGTCCAGTACGAGGAGCTGCAGCCCATCGTCACCATCCAGGTGAGACACCGCACCTGTGAGCCTGACAGTCACACCTTCAAACACAGAGTACACCCGTTCATCCAGCAGGGCAGGGGGCGCTAACCTTTAAGTGTCTGATCCACAGGAGGCTATCGCAGCAGAGTCCTTCTATCAGCCAATCAGAACACTCCAGAAAGGAGACCTAGAGGCGGGGTTTCAACAGGCCGACCACATCCTGGAGGGTAGGACCGCCTCTCTTTCTTTCTTTTTCTTTTTTTTCATGAGGAGATAAAAACACATCACAGGTGAGCGGCTGATTGTTTGACAGGTGAGATGCACATCGGAGGTCAGGAACATTTCTACCTGGAGACCAACGTGACGCTGGCTGTTCCCCGAGGAGAGGACGGAGAGATGGAGCTCTTTGTTTCCACGCAGTCTGCCTCCAAAACTCAGGTAACAACAAACTCACCTGAAAGTAGCACAGAGGACGAGGAGCTCGTGGGGGGAGGAGGATGGTGACGACGTGTGTCCTTTCAGGCTCTGGTGGCGAAGGCGTTGGGCGTCCCTGCTAACAGGGTGGTGGTGCGGGTGAAGAGGATGGGAGGGGGCTTCGGGGGAAAAGAGAGCCGGACCACCGTGTTGTCCACCGTGGTCGCCGTGGCAGCAAACAAGTACGTCTGTCAGCCATCTTTGAGTTTAGGAGACTTTGAATAAAGTGTTTAAGGCGGCGTGTTCTTGGTGTCTGTGTGAGCAGGCTGAAGAGGCCGGTGAGGTGCATGCTGGACAGAGACGAAGACATGCTGATCACAGGAGGGAGACACCCCTTCTATGGGAAATACAAGGTGGGACATCGCCCCCTGCTGGAGGGGGCACTAACTGCAGCACAGGAAGTTAAGCCTCAGATATTTACCTCTCCTCTCCTCCCGTCCAGGTGGGTTACCTGAGCAGTGGGCGTGTTGTTGCTCTGGAGGTGTCGTATTACAGTAACGCTGGAAACTCGATGGACCTGTCTCTGTCGGTGAGTGTTTGTCTGTTGCCCGGGCGTATTGTCCCTCCTCATTGTGTTCTCATGATGATGAAGATGATGATGTTGTCACCTGTGCTCCGCTGTCCAGGTCATGGAGCGTGCTCTGTTCCATATGGTGAACTCGTACAGTGTGGCGAATGTGCGTGGTCGTGGTTTCTTGTGCCGCACCAACCTGCCGTCCAACACGGCGTTCAGGGGGTTCGGGGGGCCGCAGGGCATGATGGTCTGTGAGAGCTGGATGACGGACGTGGCTCAGAGCCTGGGCCGGCCGGCAGAGGAGGTACAGGTGGACAGGTAGAGTCATACAGGGGAGAACAGGTGACCGAGCAGCATCCAATCAGTGATCTTTGCCCTGCAGGTACGGAGGCTGAACCTCTTCAGTGAAGGAGAGTCTACACCCTACAACCAGATCCTGGATCAGATCACTCTGGACCGCTGCTGGGATGAGTGTCTGTCCCGCGCTGGATACCAGGAGCGACGAGCCGCCATCGACCTTTACAACAGGTGAGAATCAGGTGACCTCAGGCAGCAGCAAGTGGGAGAAGCTTAAAGCTGAGCCTGGCTCTGTGTCTGTCCTCAGTCAGAACCGATGGACCAAACGAGGCCTCGCCGTCATCCCCACCATGTTTGGAATCAGCTTCACCGCCCTCTTCCTCAATCAGGTGAGACCCAACACACGACCTGACTGTGACAGGCTGAGGGCTCCCTGTAGGGCTCACTGTGCATGTACGTGTGTGTGTGTGTGTGTGTGCAGGCCGGAGCTCTGGTTCATATCTACACTGACGGCTCGGTGCTGCTGACCCACGGGGGAACAGAGATGGGACAGGGACTCCACACCAAGATGGTTCAGGTACGTCTGCTGAGCCTCACTGGTTTAAAGCTCCCGTCTGTACAGGCTGTGAATCTGAGTGTGTGTGTGTGTGTGTGTGTGTGTGTGTGTGTCTGTGTGTCCAGGTAGCGAGCAGGGTTCTGGGTGTCCCCTGTTCAAAGATCCACATCTCAGAGACCAGCACCAACACGGTCCCCAACACCAGTCCCACTGCTGCCTCCGCCTCCTCAGACCTGAACGGCGGGGCTGTGCAGAACGCCTGTGAGACGCTGAACACACGTCTGCAGCCGTACAAGGACAAGAACCCCAAAGGATCATGGGAGGACTGGGTGAGTGTGGGAGGACTTAGTGAGGACTGGTTGAGGTCTGGGTGATGAAGCCCTAACCCCTAACCCTAACCCTAACCCGTTTCATCCTCACGTGTTGTCCTCACGCTGCTGAACACGTACCCTCCGTGTGTTTCAGGTGAGAGCAGCGTATTTCGACAGAGTCAACCTGAGCGCTAACGGCTTCTACAGGTGAGGCTGCAGAGAGTCCTCAGGTGATCTCTCCTCATCAGCAGTGACACAGCGTCTCTTTTCTGTTCCTGATCAGGACCCCAGATATCGGCTACGACTTTGAAACCAACTCAGGCCGAGCGTTTAACTACTTCAGCTACGGTGTGGCGTGCTCAGAGGTGGAGGTTGACTGTCTGACCGGTGCGCACAAGGTGAGAGCTCCGCGAAGCATTAACCTGTGGAATCAAACCTAAGCACTCCCTCACTTGGATTTACCGTTTACCTTTCTGAAATAAACATCTTCAACACGTCTTTAAAAGCCTTCAGGTTGAATCACTTCCTCTTTTTGAATCCAGACTCAGCACCGGTTCCAAACTGCTCTCTGTCTTAAACTTCACGGATCTTTTTACCCTCCTGGACTCGTTGTTCCGTCTGTTCCTGTTCTTACTGTATTCATTTATTTAATGTGGTTTAAACCGCTCTGTAAAGAGGCGCATTTAAATAAAATGTATTAATTTTTGTTATTAAACTATCCATTCTGAACGTGTGTGTGTGTGTGTGTGTGTGTGCGCATGCGTGTACGTGTTCTAGAATCTGAGTACGACCATAGTGATGGACGTGGGTCACAGTCTGAACCCAGCCATAGATGTGGGACAGGTGAGGCCATCCCTCCATGAGTTTGTCAGCTGATCCGTTGAGTTTTCTCTTGTGCTGTGGCGCCCGCTTCAGGTGTTCCTCTCTCTCCTCAGGTGGAGGGGGCCTTCATGCAGGGTCTGGGACTCTTCACACTGGAGGAGCTTCACTACTCCCCGCGGGGCGTTCTCCTCACTCGGGGTCCAGGTTCATATAAGATCCCTGCATTTGGCGACATCCCCGCCCGACTGACCGTGTCCCTGCTGCGTGACGCTCCCAACCAGAAGGCGGTGTTCGCCTCCAAGGTGACGTCACAGGAAACACCTCAAACACACAGAGCAGAGCAGAAGACTGATTCTCATTTTTGATTGGTTGTTCTTCAGGCTGTCGGTGAGCCTCCTCTCTTTTTGGCAGCGTCAGTTTTCTACGCCATCAAAGACGCAGTCATCGCTGCCCGGGCAGAGTCGGGCATCAGCGGGCCCTTCAGGTTAGATAGCCCCGCCTCTGCTGAGAGGATCCGCAACGCCTGCAGCGACCGGTTCAGCAAACTGGTACGAAAACCTTCAACACAACCGAGACCTGACAGAGCACACGGGAAGGGAGGGCACACGGGAAGGGAGGGCACACGGGAAGGGAGGGCCCACAGGAAGGGAGAGCACACAGGAAGGGAGGGCACAGAGGACGGGAGAGCACACAGGAAGGGAGAGCACACAGGAAGGGAGAGCACACAGGAAGGGAGGGCACACGGGAAGGGAGGGCACACGGGAAGGGAGGGCCCACAGGAAGGGAGAGCACATCAGTCTGAAGCTTCTCACTCAGTAAGTCAGCATTTAACAGAAAGTGAAGTTCATCCGTTTCATTTCTTTGCCCAGTGCCCTCCCCCAGAGCCTGGCTCCTTCACCCCCTGGTCTGTTCAGGTCTAAGACTGCTGGTCCCTGCTGGTCCCTGCTGGTCCCTGCTGGTCCCTGCTGGTCCCTGCTGGTCCCTGCCTGTCCCTCCTGGTCCCTGCTGGTCCCTGCAGGTCTAAGACTGCTGGTCCCTCCTGGTCCCTGAGTGAACTTTGTGTCTGTTAAAGAGCTAGCGTTAGCTCCTTTCCTGTTCCAGCTCAGACCTCATGGATTCAGAGCGGCTCTGGGAGGTCTTAACGCTCCGCTGCAGACGGTTTTTAGCTCTTAAAGCCCTCAAGGAATAAAATGTGATTTCCTTTTTACTCAGTGAAGACGGTCACCTGAAGTGATTGTTGTTCAGATCATTTTAATCATCAGATCAGGGGAACGTGAACTCTGTGTGAAAAGAAGTTTTGATGATTTTTTCATGAATAAAACTTTACGGTTCATTTGAACTCTGATTGTTTCTGTCTGTGAGGGTCTCTGTCAGCTGGTGCTCATTCACAGCCAGAGGATGGCTCTAATGCACGAACACACTCCCTCACACACTCTCTCATGTACTCTCACACACTTTCACACCCCCACACACCCTCTCACACTCTCTCACAGCAGATATGAAGTTGTAGAGACGCTCTTCGTGTCTGTCGGTGGTCTCAGACTCTGATCTTCCTGCTGTGGGTGAGTCTGTTTATCCTGTCTGTGCTCTGTGTGTTTATGATTACCCGGTGTGTGCGTGTGTGTTTGTCCTCTTCTTACACAGCTCTCTCTCTCTCTCTCTCTCTCTCTCTCTCTCTCTCTCTCTCTCTGTCTTATATCTTCCCTCTTTGGGCTTCATGTTTGCCTCCGTCCGTCTCCAGCTCTACAGTTTTTATTCTGTTCTCATCACATCCAGCCTCTGGACTTTTCTCACTCTGGACTTTTTTTGTTCCTTGTTTGTATGTTTGTCTCAGTTTTTCTTCCTGACCTGATCTAGACCCCAGAGAGAGAGAGAGAGAGACCGACAGAGACCACGGTGGGACTGGTAGTGAGACAGAATCCTGGGTTGGGTCTTTGGTTCGATCATGGCTCCGAGGAGGTTTGAGACCAAACCGGTGATTTTCTGTCTGAAGACGCTGCTGCTGCTCTACTCGCTCGTCTTCTGGGTGAGAAATAAACACTGTTCCTGCTTTTATTCCTCACTTTCATCTGTTTCCAGGTAGTTATGTGGACTTAACATCATGTGTAGTCAGCTGGGGTCAAAGGTCAGCTGAGGTTCAGTAATTCTCTGCACTCTGAGGAATGAGGAGGAGGAGGAGGTGACACACAGACGATAATGAAGACCTGAAAATAAAACCACAGGAAGACTGTCGGACGAGAGGAAAACCAAAACCTTCAGACGTCCATGAGACAAACACCGCTTTGATTTTACTGTTTGTTTCCATCAGGACAGAGATCACTCACACAGAGTGCACACACACACACGCACACACACACACACACACACACACACACACACACGGAGTGCTGCGTGTGTGTGTGTGTGTGTTGCTCTGACTCCTTTTTCTCGTCTGTTTGATAGTTTAACACTTTGATGTCAGAGCTCATTACAGAGTCATGTGACTCTCTCTCTCTCTCTCTCTCTCTCTCTCTCTCTCTCTCTCTCTCACACTCTCACACACTCACACACACACACACACACACACAGCTAGAGCTCAGTCTAACTGCTTTCCTTATCTAGCTGAAAGCCTGACCTGTAGCCCCGCCCCTCAGGTGTCAGGTGTGGTGCTGCTGTCGGTGGGGTTATGGTGGAAGTTCATGTTGGGCCCCTACATGTTGTTGATCTCCAGCGGCCCCTCCAACGCTCCGTACGTCCTCACTGGCACCGGAGCTGCCATCATTCTGTTTGGACTGTTCGGCTGCTTCGCCACCTGCAGGGGGCGCCCCTGGATGCTGAAAGTGGTTGGTGTTTATGATCTTACTCATATTATTCACCTCAGACTTCTTCCTGACCCCTGACCCCTGACCTCTGACCTCTGACCTCTGACCTCTCCTCAGTACGCCGTGTTTCTGTCTCTGGTCCTCCTGACTGAACTCATTGCTGGAATCTCAGGATTCGTCTTTCGCCACGAGGTTTTTACACTTTCTATATGACACATGAACCTTAAAGCGGACACAGCCGCTCACACTGCTCTGTGCTTTAGATCAAAGAGACGTTCCTCACCACGTACAGCGACGCTGTGATGAGATACGACGGCCGAGACGACAGGAGTCTGGCTGTGGATGGCGTTCAGCGCAGGGTCAGTGTCTCTTAAACCTCTTCCTGTTTTATTTCGACTGAACGACGACACACGAGGATCATTCCAGAGACTTCAGCAAACAAGAAGGGGCTAACATGTTAGCATTTAGCTACACACAGCAACATGATCATCACAAACAAACCAAGCCAGTTGAGACTCCTCGGGCTCTTTTCTTTTTCCTCTTCATGTTTTATAAAGTTATTAATATTTATAATTAATATATATGAATATTAATAATACTGTGTGTGTGTCTGTGTGTGTGTGTGTAGTTACACTGCTGTGGAGTGTATAACTACACCAGCTGGTTCAGCAGTGTGTATTTCCCTGTTGGTGGAGTTCCCTCCAGCTGCTGCGTGAGCTTCTCCGACTGTAACGTAGCCGACCTGAAGAACACCACCCTGGCTGCACGCAAAGTCTACAAACAGGTAAGACACACACACACACACACACACACACACACACACACACACACACACACACACACACACACACATTGACTTTAAGCATCAAATCCTAAACAGATGAATGAACAAGCTGTGTTTGCAGGGCTGTTATGATTTGGTGACGTCCTTCATCGAGGGCAACATGGGAATCATCGCTGGAGTTACCTTTGGCATCGCCTTCTCTCAGGTGCTGACTGAACCTCTGTCCTCCCTCTGTCCTCCCTCTGTCCTCCCTCTGTCCTCCCTCTGTCCTCCCTCTGTCCTCCCTCTGTCCTCTCTCTGTCCTCCCTCTGTCCTCTCTCTGTCCTCTCTCTGTCCTCCCTCTGTCCTCTCTCTGTCCTCTCTCTGTCCTCTCTGTCCTCTCTGTCCTCTCTCTGTCCTCTCTGTCCTCTCTCTGTCCTCTCTCTGTCCTCTCTCTGTCCTCTCTCTGTCCTCTCTGTCCTCTCTGTCCTCTCTCTGTCCTCTCTGTCCTCTCTCTGTCCTCCCTCTGTCCTCTCTCTGTCCTCCCTCTGTCCTCCCTCCGTCCTCTCTCTGTCCTCCCTCTGTCCTCTCTGTCCTCTCTCTGTCCTCTTGCTGTCCTCCCTCTGTCCTCTCTCTGTCCTCTTGCTGTCCTCCCTCTGTCCTCTCTCTGTCCTCTTGCTGTCCTCTCTGTCCTCCCTCTGTCCTCTCTCTGTCCTCTCTGTCCTCTTGCTGTCCTCTCTGTCCTCCCTCTGTCCTCTCTCTGTCCTCCCTCTGTCCTCTCTGTCCTCTCTCTGTCCTCTTGCTGTCCTCCCTCTGTCCTCTCTCTGTCCTCTTGCTGTCCTCTTGCTGTCCTCTCTCTGTCCTCCCTCTGTCCTCTCTCTGTCCTCTCTCTGTCCTCTCTCTGTCCTCTCTCTGTCCTCTTGTTGTCCTCCCTCTATCCTCTCTCTGTCCTCTCTCTGTCCTCTCTCTGTCCTCTCTCTGTCCTCTTGTTGTCCTCCCTCTGTCCTCTCTCTGTCCTCTCTCTGTCCTCTCTCTGTCCTCTTGTTGTCCTCCCTCTATCCTCTCTCTGTCCTCTCTCTGTCCTCTCTCTGTCCTCTCTCTGTCCTCTTGTTGTCCTCCCTCTGTCCTCTCTCTGTCCTCTCTCTGTCCTCTCTCTGTCCTCACTCTGTCCTCTCTCTGTCCTCTCTCTGTCCTCTCTCTGTCCTCCCTCTGTCCTCTCTCTGTCCTCTCTCTGTCCTCTCTCTGTCCTCTCTCTGTCCTCTTGTTGTCCTCCCTCTGTCCTCTCTCTGTCCTCTCTCTGTCCTCTCTCTGTCCTCACTCTGTCCTCTCTCTGTCCTCCCTCTGTCCTCTCTCTGTCCTCTTGCTGTCCTCTTGCTGTCCTCTCTCTGTCCTCCCTCTGTCCTCTCTCTGTCCTCTCTCTGTCCTCTCTCTGTCCTCTCTCTGTCCTCTTGTTGTCCTCCCTCTATCCTCTCTCTGTCCTCTCTCTGTCCTCTCTCTGTCCTCTCTCTGTCCTCTTGTTGTCCTCCCTCTGTCCTCTCTCTGTCCTCTCTCTGTCCTCTCTCTGTCCTCACTCTGTCCTCTCTCTGTCCTCCCTCTGTCCTCTCTCTGTCCTCTCTCTGTCCTCTCTGTCCTCTCTCTGTCCTCTCTCTGTCCTCTCTCTGTCCTCTCTCTGTCCTCTTGCTGTCCTCCCTCTGTCCTCTCTGTCCTCTCTCTGTCCTCTTGCTGTCCTCCCTCTGTCCTCTCTGTCCTCTCTCTGTCCTCTTGCTGTCCTCCCTCTGTCCTCTCTCTGTCCTCTTGCTGTCCTCTCTCTGTCCTCTCTCTGTCCTCTCTCTGTCCTCCCTCTGTCCTCTTGCTGTCCTCTCTCTGTCCTCCCTCTGTCCTCTCTCTGTCCTCTCTCTGTCCTCTCTCTGTCCTCTTGCTGTCCTCTCTCTGTCCTCCCTCTGTCCTCTCTCTGTCCTCTCTCTGTCCTCTCTCTGTCCTCCCTCTGTCCTCTTGCTGTCCTCTCTCTGTCCTCCCTCTGTCCTCTCTCTGTCCTCTCTCTGTCCTCTCTCTGTCCTCTTGCTGTCCTCTCTCTGTCCTCTCTCTGTCCTCTCTCTGTCCTCCCTCTGTCCTCTTGCTGTCCTCTCTCTGTCCTCCCTCTGTCCTCTCTCTGTCCTCCCTCTGTCCTCTTGCTGTCCTCTCTCTGTCCTCCCTCTGTCCTCTCTCTGTCCTCTCTCTGTCCTCTCTCTGTCCTCTTGCTGTCCTCCCTCTGTCCTCTCTCTGTCCTCTCTCTGTCCTCTCTCTGTCCTCTCTCTGTCCTCCCTCTGTCCTCTCTGTCCTCTCTCTGTCCTCCCTCTGTCCTCTCTCTGTCCTCCCTCTGTCCTCCCTCTGTCCTCTCTCTGTCCTCCCTCTGTCCTCCCTCTGTCCTCTCTCTGTCCTTTGGTGTCTGTCTCTATCTGTGTCTGTCCCAGACGCAGAGATCAAAGCTTTAGAAACAAACTCTATGTTTTGTTTTTAGTCTCTGATCACACGGAGACACAGAGCTGCTTGATGTTTTAGCTTAGCTTAGCATTAAGACTGGAAGCAGTTTGAATATTTATATTTTTTAGCAATAAAACTGAAACCTCTGTCTCAGCTGATCGGGATGTCTCTGGCCTGCTGCTTGTCCCGCTTCATCAACGCCAACCAGTACGAGATGGTGTGACAGGTAAGACATGGAAGAATCAGGCCGTCAATCCTGAGAGTCAACAAGCTCTGAGGGAAGTTTGAACTGTATTTAAAGGTGAACTGGCTGAAGTGAGAGCTTGTTGACGTGCTTTTCTTCTTTTCCAGAACAGACTGTGAGACTTATCAGCATGTAACCCTGGAAACAGCATCATGCATCAACACTCTGCATTCCTCTGTGTTGATCTTTGAGGTTTGGGAACACCAGACTCTCCTCTGCTGATGATTGGTGGTTGGGTTCATTCTGTCACTGGGTGGAAACATTTGGCACCTCAAGTCAAATAAAACTGCATAATATGCATCATCAATGACAAATCAATAAGTTTTAATATCACAGTACCACTCGTTGTTGTGTTTCTCTCTTTCACATTTGAATTAAAATTTTAAGATTTAAAGTTTTATATTAAAGAGTCTGATACTGAAGAGTGTAACAGTATATAAGAGCTGAGGAGGATTTCATTCCCATCTGTCTGCAGTGATCTGTCTGGGTTAGTCTGTGGGCAATAAAACTTCCCTTATCCGTCTCAAAGAACAAAAATTCAAAACTCACATGGATCGTATTTTCTTTTTCATTTAACCGAATATAACCTGCTTTAAAAACAAAAACAGCAGCAATAGAGGTTGTGATGTAGAGCCACCTGCAACCCTGAACAGGATAAGTGGTCTAGGTGGATGGGTGCGTGACGGATGCGTGACGGATGCGTGATGGATGCATGGATGTAGCTCCACAGGGGGGCGCTGTTTCACCATCTAACTCTGAACTCTAACAACAAACTGTTCTTTGTATTTTCTGTTCATATTCTTTGGTTTTAACACTGTTGAAAACACACACACAAACACACACAAATTCATTTCAAATGTTCTTAAATTGGTAACCTGACACCAACGGCCTTGGTGACGTCACATGCACTCGTCGCCCTGTGATTGGCTGTGTTCCTGATAGTCCAGCCCAGAGGCTCAGAGCTGTCAGAGCTGTCAGAGCCGACTGACAAGCGGCACAAACAGTCTGCACACCGACAAACGGCTCCAGACGCACGGTAAGAACAGCACAGTTTCTCTCCGAAGGTTTTCAGTTTCTCTGACCGAGCAGGAAGGCCTCCGGTCCCCTGATTCAGCAGCTCCATCGGGCGGAATGAGCGGGGAAGCCGGCAGGTTAAGCTAGCTTCATGTTTCACTGAGAGGCAGACTTCATTCAGCCTTCACGTCTCTTTACTAAATGAAAGCAGCATTTCACATCATTGAGCTCTCCGCTCGGAGTGAATTCTATTGAATGTAATATTCTGATGCATTAATCACATCACGACTCTTAAAAATCAGCCTGCTAACAGTGTTAGCCGCTGCTAGCCTGATGATGCTACCAGAAATCATCCGATGGAAACTTCCTGATTTCATCATCTTTAATTGAAGCTCAGCTGAATACTGAAGGATCTTTGAAAACATGTATGAAACATGTATGTAACGTGTATGTAACATGTATGTAACGTGTATGTAACATGTATGTAACATGTATGTAACATGTATTTCCTGTCGGCTTTGTCTTTATTTCATTGACTTTATCCCCTGCTTCCCTCCCTCCTCCTCCCTCTGGCGGTCTGCAGCAGGAGCCGGCCTCCACCCTCAGCAGGGACAAAGCCTGCCTGGATAAACCTGACTCACTGATCCATGAGGAGGAGGAGGAGGTAAGCGTACCTGTGGGACCCTGTCCAGCTCTCAGGTAAAGACCTGACTAGGGATCAGGCAGCTCAATAATCCTCTAAAGAGTGGGCCAAGTTTGTCCTCACACCGTGATTGGTGCTTTATTTCAGCTCGCCATGATGCAGATAACCGAGTCCTACAACCAGAAGAACTCGCTCTTCAACGCCATGAACCGCTTCATCGGTGCTGTCAACAACATGGACCAGACGGTGATGGTGCCCAGCCTGCTGCGGGACGTCCGGCTGGACGACGAGGATGTGAAAACAGAAAGGACCGCCACTGATGACTCTGCCTACCTCCAACAGGATGGCGACATGTACAGCTCCTACGTGCTGCTTAAGTCCATCCGCAAAGACATTGAGTGGGGCGTCCTTCAGGCGGATGAGCGGAGGATGGAGAAAGTGGGCGCCACTGAGGTGCTGCATGAAGACGACCTGGAGAAACAGTTTTACTTCCACCTGAGCGGACTCCACACGGTTCTGTCCAAACTAACAACCAAAGCCGTCACGCTGACGACCCGCTACAAGGAGGAGATTGGCTGCAGGAACTGATGACGGACACAGCGGAGAAGAGGAGTACACATGTGCAGGTGATCTCATGTTTCTGCTCATGAACTGCACATCAGTAACAGGTGTTTTCTCCCACTGAAGCAGCAGTTCACTCTGAGTCCTGATGTCTTTAGCACTTATTTATTTATATTAAAAAGTTTGGTTCAGAAAATAAAAACAAAGAAACATGAAATGTTGTTGAGCTCATGGCAGAAGCCCAGCGGATGGAAACATGAGTTTAGCTCTGATAACCAGTCAGAGATAAACCATCAGAGCTGAGCAGCGCTTTGACTTCCATCCGTTTCTCATTGCAGGAAGCCTCTCTGACACCTTCATGATGGTAACTCTGCTCAGAAAGCATACTAAAATGTCCAAGTGTCCCTGAACACACCGCTGTGTTACAGCCTGAAGCCCTGAAACAAAGTCTGATGTCACAGCCTGTCTGTGGGTGTAACAGTGACTTCAGAGAGGTTCAGAGGGAGATCATGAGTCAGTCAATCTGCAGGAACAGAAGAGAGGCAGAAAGAGTTGTTTTCATGCACAGCCACTGAAAATCGAGACAAACACAGCAGACCAGGCTCCTGTTTGTGTCGTTGTTACTCTGACTGTGTTTCACTGTTTGAAACAGCCTGACAAAAAAACAACCAGACTCTTTCTGTCTTCAGGATTTCTGCTCTTCTTGCTACCTTTCTCTGTGTCTGTGCTTCATTTCAGACTGTACATTCAAAACTATGCAAACACACACACTGGCAGACTCTTTGTTTGATGTGTGTGTGTGTCAACGTAGATGCACAAACTGAACTTGGTTTCATTGAAGTCCTGTATTTTCAAGGTACCGTTTCCTGAGCTGCTGCAAAAAGAAGTTTTTCGTTTTTTATCTGACCCGTGAAGAGCTCCTCCGTTTCACTGCAGTCAGGTTAACGTCACTCCAGAGCTCTGATTATAGGGATCCATCAGTAAGACTCAGTCTGCAGGTCCAGGTTTAGATTCATACGTCTCTATCCTGCAGCACAGGATAAAACCGTGAACCTCTGCAGGAACCTTTTCTGTGTTTCATCTTTAAGAAGTGAAAGACAAGAAGAAGCTGCTGCTGAAGGCAAAGACGCTCAGAGGAACAGCTGGATTCATTTCAGCTGGAGAACAAAGTGCTGTTGAAGAAAGGTTGATTCAAAGTCTGATCGATGGAATAGACATGTCTGTAAAACTGAAGCCTTTCAGGATGTTTTGTTGTTTGCGTGTGAAGAATATCGTGTGGGTCATATTAACGTCATGTCTGAAGAGCTATGCATTTTTCTATTTAAGATTCAGCTTATTAATTAAAGCTTTTCATGAGATTGCTGGTGCACTTTGGATTTGTTGATCCTGTTATTCTTTAAAGGTAAAACAAGCCCCCTGAAAAGAGTTCCTGTTGACCCTGAAAACAACATGCGCTGTCAAACCGGTAAAAACGAACCAGCACCCTGTTTGTGAACACAGCCCGTCTCATTTTCAGTCAGTGTTTGTATGACCTCTGACCCCCGTGGGAGAAACCAACAAACAAAACCTCGTAAAAACAAGAAGCGGTAAAAGTTATTGGACATTTTACAACAACATGAAAGTAGGAAACTGTGTGGGGCACCAGCCATAATGAAGACAGACAATGATTCTGTTATTTCACATTGAACAATCAAAGCATCATACAGAATACACTCTGTCTCCTCAGCTGCTGTGGAACAGAGGTGATGTATTTTTTTCATCTGCTTTTTTTTTTAAACATTTCACATCTTTTATCAACTGTTGTGTAACTTGATGTCATTGTATTACTTCAGTTTTACCTTAAAAACAAAGTTAAAAACTTTTGTGGAAGGATACACACAGAAAAAGCTTTAGGTCATTGTTAATCATCCAGATCATCCACTTCACAACATCTTCATGGAGCAGAGCAACAGTGGAGGCTCATCTCTCTGCGCTGCAGGACTGAGAGATACAGAAAATCATTGGTTCCTGCAGCCATCAGGCTCACATGAGCTGAATTTCTTGTTTTATGTGATATTTGTTTATAATTTCATCAGCCAAACACCTGAATTTCGCTTTGGGGATTAATAAAGTACATTCTATTCTATTCTATTCTATTCTATTCTATTCTATTCTATTCTATTCATTTTTCTGTTTATTGATCGAAAACGAATTTAAAACAGATCCCTACCCGGAAGATGTAAATAAATTGCAGTAGGTAACTGATCTCTCTGTGTTGAATGTATCAGAAATGAAACAGGATCCATGTGATCGGGTTTTGTTTCTGCGGACGCTGGTAACGGAACCCGTCCTATTGCGTTACTTCCGGTCGCGAAGAGGAAGTAACAGCCTCCGTTTACTTTTTTGACTTGAGTTTACCTGCGTTTTTTGTCCGTGGGGTGTACCTGTCGTGAAATGTGTGAGTCATTTCTTCTTGTTCTGATCCTCCTGAGGTGAAACGTTAGCTCGAATCATTTCAGTTGAAACGTTTACACCATGATTTAGACAGGAAACAGACCGGAGCTAACGGCTAGTTAGCTAACATGCTAGGTGGACCCGCCATTTTTAAAAGTCCGGCGTTTTCTTCACTATTATTGTTTAATAAAAAGCTCCAGCAGCAGGAGGGGGACTCGGTAGTCTATGTTAGGGTTTATTGTGTCTCACTTTTTGTGATATTTTTCATCAGGCTCCTCTTTATGTTTAGACTGATGTAAACTGTTACTGTCACGTGAACTTTTAAACGCTTATCAGCTGATTGGACCGTTGTGAACAGGTGTGTGCGTCTGCGTGTGCGCGCGCGCGTGAGTGTGTGTGTGTGTGTGTGTATATGTGTGTGTGTGTGTGTGTGTGTGTGTGTGTGTGTGTGTGTGTGAGACAGATGCTGTGTCCCAATTCAGGGGCTGCATCCTTTTTTTATTTTTTTTATTTTATTTTATTATTTTTTTTAAATTTTATTTGAATTATTGACAACATCAGTAATCATAACAGAAGTACAAATACAGTAACAAACGAGACAGGAAAGCTAATAAAGGAAAAGGAAATGAAAAATACATAGGAGGAAAAAATAAATACATAAAGATAAAAAGAAAAAATCTTGTGCGAGAATGTGTTTTATGTAGACAAGTTAAATTCTTTGCAAATATTAAAAGTTTTTAAAGCCTTAGTGTTTGTGGATTTGGAGATTGTCCTCATATATTGTTCAAGTTCCTTTTTCAATACGAAGAGTTCCGGTTTTCTGTTCAAGAATTTACACTTGTGTATGTGAAACTTGGCTAACAACAAGAGCATATTTATAAGGAAGAAAGCGTTATTGTCTTTGTAGTTATAATAATGAAAACCAAAAATAACATTTTTATAATACAGGTGAAAATCAGAGAAAACAAAATCAGTAATGAACTTGTGGAAGTCCTTCCAGAATCCATAAGTGAAGTCACAGGACCAAAATATGTGAGCACATGTTTCAGGATGGTTTTGGCAGAAGGAGCAGTTAACATCTATGTCACTCTTAAATTTTGACAAGTATTGTTTTGCAGGGTAGAATCTATGTATCAGTATGAGACCTCTTTTACTTTGTTTGTTAAAAAGAATTTTTGTGGTAATGTCCAGACTTTTCTCCATTCAATATCAGACATAAAGTTTGCCCAATAGAGTGTTGCTGGTGGGATGGAAATGAGGTCATCCTGAAACATGGCTCTTATCCTGGGGTTCAGAGTTTTGACAGATGAAAAGCAAACTTTACCAAGAGGACACTGTGACACATCAGAAGGATGAAATGTTAAAGGAGGAGAGCTATTAGAGCACCTGAATAACATACATAAACCAGATGGAATAGCATCGAAAACCATTGAAAATTCTCTAGGCGTTATTGGTACATTATATCTCATAAGGAACTCAGAATAATTGTATAACAGACCATCAGTTTTGAATAACTGACTTACCAAAATAATTCCATTGCTAAACCAAGTATCTAAGTACAGTGATTTGTTCTTATAAACAATATTACAGTTGTTCCAAATGAATCAACTGTGGAGAAAAATTGTGCTTGTAAATCAATGTCCATGCTAACAGAGCCTGTCGATGGAAGTTAGAGAGTTTCAATGGTATTTTTGGAATGCTATAATTGCAGAGCAACAAGAAATTAAGGCCGCCTAAATTTGAGAAAACACGGTGTGAAATGAAATTCCACAAAGATTTGGGGTTTTGTAAGTATTTTTTTATCCAGTTTATTTTAAATGTATTATTAAGAGCACTAAAGTCAATACAGTTCAAACCACCTTTGTCATAAGGGCTTAAAGTGACAGACTTTTGCAAGTAATGAGTTTTATTTTTCCATAAGAAACTGTGTAACATTTTATCAATTGATTTGCAAGTAGTATTATTAACCTGTAAAGACTGAGCAGCATAGGTTAGGCGTGAAATTCCCTCTGCCTTTGAAAGCAGAACTCTTCCCTTTAAAGATAAGTCTCTCTGCAGCCAGTGATTTAGGATTTTTTGGTTTTTTTCTATATTAGGAGTGAAGTTTATAGAGCATCTAGAGTCGATATTCCTTGTGACTTGAATACCAAGGTATGTTACGGAGTCCTTCACAGGAATTCCATGAATTGAAGCCTCTAAGCAGTCTTTAACAGGTAAAAGTTCACATTTATTAAGGTTAAGGGACAGTCCAGAGGCTTTTGTAAAGGACTGGATACTGTTAATTGCCACTGATACTTGTGAAGCATCCTTGAGAAAAAGAGCAGTATCATCTGCTAATTGACTTATAAATATTTCTCTGTTAGCGACGATCATACCCTTCAGAGGACTGAGTTTGACATGTAAATTAAGGAGCTGCACAGAAAGAAGGGGGGGCTGCATCCTTCGTGGGACGCATTTGAAGGCCAGTTACGTCACAACGCTGCTCGAAGGTCGTCCCAATTCAGAGCAGATTCGGAGGATCCTCCAAATGCGTCCCACAAATGCGTCCTCCTTTGCCTCTTTTTGGAGGACGCACCGCTACTATCCTTCGCGGCCCTCCATATCCCAAGATCCTTTGCCCACAGCTGCTCAGTCCCGAAAAAGAACGGGGGAAATTGCACAATAGTGACATTAGGTGGTGTTAATTTTACTTTTAAATGTAAGTATTGGGTTTATACCCGGTTTTTACTCATTTTAACATCCAATGCCAGATACGGGGAATCAGATGTTGAGCTAGATGTTTTACTTATCGATCATTTTGACAGATGGAGTCTTAAAAATTTCGTCATAATGAATAATGATCCCTCAATTAATAAAATCGATAACGGGACATGTTAATTATTTATTATATATTGTAGCATGTCATCATAAAAGCAACTCAAATACAACTTTAACATTAACGATGCAGGGAAATGTGTTGCTTATTAGGCAGAAAGAAAATACAAATTATAATACCGACCCTGCTGTCAGAAGCTTTGTAAAGAAAAATAGTCGCTCTTTACAGCAAGTGAAACTTATTTTTTTTTCGGGTCATTGAGCGAAAGAGCGGCAGAGGAGAGATCACAGCATCAAGTTTTGCGTCTCTGCCTCAGTCAGCTGACTTTGGGCGGAAAAAAATCAAATAAAATGTGTTCTAACAGTGACGTGAATTGTGGCTGCGATGGGAAGTGACGTCAGCGCATATCCTGTAATTACGTTTAAGAAGCGAGGCAGCTGTGGCTAATGAAGCAGTTAGCGGTGAAGGTGAGGTGAGGCTGCACGTGGAAGGAGTCGCAGGTAGCTGGGTGAGGTGAACGCTTTGTGTGGTGTGGTGTGTGTGGAAGCAGAGATGTGGAGCGAGTCTGTTCCAGTTGTGTGTGTTTGTTGTGTGCTAACGATGCTAACAGTCTGTAATCTGTGTTGTATGTGTCGCAGGTGCTGCAGTGGATAATCTGAGGGCGGGAGAAGACGAGCGTGAAACCGGGAGAGCAGGAGGCGCGTGGTGAAGTGAATGAAATGAGTGTTTTCTGTTCACTTTGTTTTATCTTCCTTATTTTGATACGCAGTTCCAGCCACTAACTGTACGCTCGTTTTTTTTCTTGCAGGTTTTCTGGCGGTAAACACGGACAGCTGTGGTTTGCAGTCTTCATGTTGGAGTCATTGTGTGAGCAGAACCTCGTGAGCTGTACGAGTCGGGGAGTAACCGAGCGGTGTGTGAGGCAGGTCTGTCTGGGAGGGCATGTCTACTTTGAGCTGAACTAGTCCGCGGTGCAGCTTCGGTCCTGCACCAAGGACTAGTCTGGTGTTTAGTGTTCCTCTCCGGACAGGCCTGCTTCACCTGCCGCTCCCGGTTACTGTCCAGGGCTCGTGGAGAAAGGTGGGGCTCAGGCTCTCTGCTGTGTGTTTGTTAGAAAGTGTTGAGTGACTGTTGTTTGAGTGTGTGTAGCTTGAGGTCAATAAAGTGTTCCTGACTTAATTTGTTTCATGTGATTGATTGTTATTTGCTTTTTGTTGCTGATCCTTAGAGTAGTCTGTTTGTGGTTTTCTTGTGAGACATGGAGCAGAGCTGTGGAGGATTCAGGGCTGTTGGGGCAGGGTTACTGTGTTACTGTGTTACTGAGTTACTGAGTGGGTCATGGTACTCTGCAGCTCCAGTCCACCTGTGTCATGTCCACACTGAGCTGAGGTAACTGCTGGTCCTGTCTTGTGATCAGCACAGGTATGTTTAGGCATGTGAGGTCAAGAGGTGCACCTTCTTGTTCTGTAGTCATGGTGTGATCTGTTGGCTCTACAAGCAGTAAGCTGTGTTAGTATGTCGTAGGTGCTGCCTACTAGTTTTGAATATATATAGTATGACTGCTCAGTTGGGTCTGTTTTGTAGCTACTGTGGTTTTAAGTTTAGGAAAATGGGACTACTGCTGTTGTGGTTTTTTTTTTAAACTGTTAAAATGTGTAAATAGTATTGAGCAAGGGATGAGAATTGTTAGCAGTTGAACAAAAGTGAAGTTGGTAAAATCAACTTGAGTATCTTGATGAATGAAAGTGTTGAAGTTAAGATTGTAAGTGGAGTTTGAATATTTATTTCACATCACTGCTCTTCTTTCTCATGGACAGTTTAACTGAATTGTTTTGTCTTTATTCTGACTCATTCCAGGCGATGGCGATTCTGAGTGCCAGTCAACCCTGTAGAGAAACGGCACGTCGGCTCGACTGGTCTGATGTATACTGAGAGTTGTTTCTAGGATCAGAAGGACATCTGGGAGTTTTTGGCTAATATGTGAGAGTATGTCCATTCCACCCCACCGTGTTATGTGCACTTGTTTAGTGAAGCAGGGCATGCTGTAACCTGACATTATTCCTGTCTTTCAGTGGAGTTGTCCAGCCAAGAACAATAATAATAATATTATTGTTATTATTATATATATATAATAATAATAATATTATTGTTATTATTATATATATATAATAATAATAATATTATTGTTATTATTATATATATATAATAATAATAATATTATTGTTATTATTATATATATATAATAATAATAATATTATTGTTATTATTATATATATATAATAATAATAATATTATTGTTATTATTATATATATATAATAATAATAATATTATTGTTATTATTATATATATATAATAATAATAATATTATTGTTATTATTATATATATATTAAAATATATATAATAATAATAATATTATTATTATTATATATATATTAAAATATATATATATAATAATAATATTATTATTATTATTATATATATTTTAATATATATATAATAATAACAATAATATTATTATATATATATAATAATATATATATATATATAATATTATTATTATTATTATATGTATAATATATACTAATATGATGGTATTATGCAAATTTGTGGGTGTGGTTATGCAAACCACGCCCTAATTTATGTAAATTCATGCAAATAAATGCTAATTTATGCATGGCACTTACCCTTTGACTCTGAAATTCTTACTCATCTTCAAATATTACTCTAGAGCACTTCACAGGAGGCATATGATGAAAAAGATAAATCCCTTTTTTATAAGTGCCATATGTATAATATAGCTATAAAAGGAAGTCCCTTATGGCTGGGACTTCCTTCATAATGACACACTCATCTTTGGGGAATGTACATTGCAGAACTTTATTAAACATGTCAAAGCACAAACTGAGGTTTTCAATCACTTTATTTGTATAACATCACAACACTTCAAAGCATAAAGTTCTTCAAGATGAATCCCTCCATGGCAAGAAAATCTCTGATGTGGACCCCAATCTCGTGATGAACGGACACACAGCATGATGTGGATTTGCTGAAGGAAGAGGAGAGGAGACAAGTTAGTGACAGATCCATGAACCATACACCTGTTGTCTGATTTTATTACACGTTAGCCTCTTGAGATGCTACATCTCTTTTTCGAGAGGAACCTCATGTCTCAACACAAACAATCAATGATACTTTTCACCTGACAACACTTCTTCGAACAAGTGCTGTTGGAACAGCGACACAGCAGGAAGGCTCAGAGACACTTTGTTGCCGAGGGCGCGGACGTCTGTCACCTTGTGGAGCTTCTTCGAAGAGCGGCCGGGAAAAACCCGCCTTGCTGAGAAGAGCACCACGGGGAAACGGTGTTTCCCAGCAAGAGGGCAGGAACGGACACCGGGGCTACTAGACAACAGTGGGGAACGCAGCAGGATAGGAAACACCGGCCAGCACTGCTTTCTTTAATGCAGACATTAGAGTTCGATGAGTGAACGGACACCGGGGCTACAGTGGGTTTACTGTCTGCTTTGTAACGAGGACACAACCGGCCAGCAGGGGGCAGTGCTTTCTTTAGAGCGAGCGGACAACCGAGACAACAAGGGAAGTGTTTGACTACCTGCTGAAAGCAAGCAGTCAAACACCGGCAGGTCAGTCAGCGGAACCTGGAAAGACAGAGTTTCATTAGTGTATGGACACAAACCTGTTCATAAAGAGTTCATCTGATCTAATTATAAGCCCAGTCAACCCACCCTGTCACCTTGTGGAGCTTCTTCGAAGAGCGGCCGGGAAAAACCCGCCTTGCTGAGAAGAGCACCACGGGGAAACGGTGTTTCCCAGCAAGAGGACGGGAACGGACACCGGGGCTACTAGACAACAGTGGGGTACGCAGCAGGATAGGAAACACCGGCCAGCACTGCTTTCTTTAAGGCAGACGTTAGGGCTCTCTGTCAGGAGAGTTCGATGAGTGAACGGACACCGGGGCTACACTGTCTGCTTTGTGACGAGGACACAACCGACCAGCAGGGAGCAGTGCTTTCTTTAGAGCGAGCGGACAACCGAGACAACAAGGGAAGTGTTTGACTACCTGCTGAAAGCAGTCAAACACCGGCAGGTCAGTCAGCGGAACCTGGAAAGACAGAGTTTCATTAGTGTGTGTGGACAGAAACCTGTTCATAAAGAGTTCATCTGATCTAATTATAAGCCCAGTCAACCCACCTTGTTGTTTGGAGCCACATCCAGGCCAACTCAGCACAGAACCTGGAAAGACAGAGTTTCATTAGTGTGTGGACACAAACCTGTTCATACATGTTTCATTTGATCTAATTATAAGCCGAGTCAACCCACCTTGTTGTTTGGAGCCAACTCAGCACAGAACCTGGAAAGACAGTTTCATTAATGTTTGGACACAACTTATTTAAAAATAAAAAACAACAAACACCCCCAACAACAAAACACCATCCACACTCACACAAAGCCAACTCAGCCCACCTTGTTTCTTTGGTGCCGCACATCCAGGCTAACACAGAACCTGAAAAGACAGCATCTCATTAGTTGCTTTATGGAAAAAATTACTTTGCCAAATAAATTAATCCACCTTTTCACAAGGCCAACATCTTCTTCCTCATGGACTACTGCAACAGAACCTGGGAAACAACAAAAGCACGAAGTTAGTAGCCTCACGGACAAGGTCAGAACAGACAACCCACCTTCCTTTTTAGAAACACCTCGGCTGGCAGAGAAACTGTTAAACAGAGAAAAAAAAGCTGAAGTCAACCCACCTTTTTGCAGCCACAGATCCAGGATCCCTGAAGACAGAACCTGGGAACACAAAGTGCACTTCGCAAAACAAATCAGTTGCTCAAGTAAACTATTTAACAACATGCTAACCCACATTTTCCTTTTGCCAGTCCAGCTCCAAGCTAGCTTAGCATGCAACCTGTGAAGACAACATGGAGTTATTTGAATCATGTAGATCAGGAGAACACCTGTTTGGAGGCCCAAGTCCAGGACGGTTTAGCAGAGAACCTGTGGAAAAAGCGAGTGAAGACAGCGAAGAGTCAGTGAGTGACTGCACCGCACGCTGCTTGACGACTGACTGAGCCGCTCTGCCTTAAGGAGCAAACGATCACCGCCACACACACCTGAACCACATTTGCAATCAACAAAGTGGGTGTGACCTCTGAGAGCTCACCAATCAGGATTGACCCTAACCCTCCAGACCCTCTGACGTCATCTTAGCAGAACACCATCACTCAGAAATACATCATAAAGAAATACATCTGCACTTTCATTTCTCTGCTCTCCTCTTTGCAGTGCGTTTTTTAAATGCTGTGCATGTGTCGTCAAACTCATGAAGACGTTTTCTTCATTTACAAGTACAATAAAAATGTACTTTATTAATCCCTGACAGGAAATTCATGTTGTTTTTGTCTGGAGGGTGAACCGAGCCAAAATGACCCGAGACTTCTCCCACAACCGCAGCTCCTGGTGGTCATCCGTAAGCGACCGGGAGGAAGCCCGTAATGATGGAAAACAAGTTTTCCAGTGTAAAGCATCTTAATGAAGCACCGACTCCAAAAAAAGAGGACGCTTTATGAAATGTATCGTCTCATTTCATCGTTTTAGGAAAAGTTTCATCTGATCCAAACTTTGGATCGCTGTGAGAAAAACACGCTTTCTTCCGCCGCTCATCGTGAGGTCAAACACCAGACGGTAAACCACGCGAGGCTCCTGATGGTTGGATGAAAGCTGTGTTTCTGGGATTGTCATGATCGTGATGATGATGAAGATGAAGATGATGGATGAATAAACATTCATGGTTTAAAAAAAAATCTGATTTTCTTTATTGATAAAAACAAATGTATGAAAGCATAAAAAACTCATGATAAAATCTGTTTATACACACACACACACACACACACCTGATTAATGTTTAATCACCTACAAATGTATACACATAGACTCCTCAGGGACAGTACGTATTGTCATCATCACATCCAAATCTGCTACAGTCACACAAAGACAGATCAGCATGTTAGCTCCACAGTGACAAACTGAGGGTCTGTCATACTGTCAGTGATCTTTGTGCTTCTTTTAACAGCCTGCTCTCTGTGTATGGGTTTATTTCTGTATGTACACAGAGAGCAGGTCAGAGCCGGCCAGCTCCAGGATGGTTGGTGAAGTACAGAGAGACGCAAATGAAAATCATGACCCCAGCTACAACGCAAACATTTTGCTATTATGACTCCTTAACGATAGTCACTGCTGATGGTTTACAGCTTTCTTTTAACAGACAGAGAATAAGGCCACAAAATGCAAATGCAGCTTGGATACAAACGTGGAGATTTATTAAACCGTGGACTCTGAAGGGAAGGTCTGTTAGCTACTCTCAGCTCTTGTGTGTGTTTTTTTGCACATTAAAATCTGCCAGCAGCGTGTGGTTAAAGTGTCTGACCCCATGGATGTGATGGCACCTTTCATAAATAACATATCGCAAGTAATGAAATTCTTTCAGGGAGCCAGCTTCCCTTCATGAATGCAGAGTAAAGTTAACATAAAAAAAGGGTTGTTAGCCAGCTGCCCACCCACACCTGTGCACCTCCACCTGTCCCCAGGCTGATCCATAAATAGTAAAGGTGAGGCATGTTTACCGGAGTCCCTGAACTTTGTCCTTTAAGTGTTTCTACAGCAGCCTAGACCATGCATCTTCTTCCTGAGGCCTCGCTGTCTCACCACTTCCCGGGTATGGGTGTCCCACACTCGTACCAGGACACGTAGTTGATGTGGGAGTGGCCTCCGATCTCTCCGAAATGGACGGGCTCCTGGCGTACAGCGCGGTAGAAACCTGTACAAGAAAAAATGGCGCTAAGTACACGACCGCATTCCAACGAGTGTGTGCTGACGTGACAACGGATCGGGAGTCTGTGGCGTCTTTACCGGCCCTTGATGGTTGCTGGTCGGCCCTCGGTTGTCGGCCCGTTCGTCCGTCCAGGAAAGAATCCACAAACTGACAGTGATCCTCGCCGAAACCCGTCTGATCCCCGATGTTGTAGAATTTACCTGTGGGGGAGGCTGCATGGTGAGACCCTGACCCCGACTCTGACACAGTTTGTCTTCTCAACGACGGTCCTGCACTCACCGTTCAGTGAGTCGCTCAGGTAGATCTTATACCTGAGCGAGTTGCACAGTTGGACGCCCACAAACTTGCGGTACCAGGTCCTCTTCACGTACTGTTTGCCATGACAGTCCGAATACGAGTCTGTCTTGAAGGGGAACTGAGTCCAGATGGCATCTTTACCTGAAGAGACAGTAAGTTAATAACTCAACTATCGCTCGCTATGCCAACGGCGCTGTAATGTTAGTAGAGCTCACCTGACACGTTCTCGCTCACCCGAGGGTCGGCTGATGGGAAAACACAAAGACTTTAAACATCTCGCAAACACCCGTCCAACTCTGAAACCTGAGGACGCCAGGGTGAGCTTACCTGATTCTGTGTTAAACGACACGGGTTCGCTGAGAGGACCGGCGCCCAGCTCGTTTTTAGGCTTCACCTTAAACTCGTAACTAAAAACACACACACACACACACACACACACACACACACACACACACAAAAGAAATAAAGCCAGCAGGGTTATTCATGTGAAGGAAACTATTATCATGGTCCTTCCAGTTCCTCCACTTCCTGCTCCTCCTCCTCAGGGAAGCGTTCACCTTCCACTCTCTTCTTGCAGGGACAGGTGGATGCGGAGCTGCTCAAAGGTGAATTAAAGCACCTTTGAGCAGCTTTGTGCAGATCTGAATTTTGCATGGAAGACTTTTCTTTTTACTCTGCCTCATTGAGCCCTCAGCAAGCATGACAGACTGCCTGCTTCTTTGCCTTTCTTTAACGTCTGACTGTCACGCCGCCGCCATGCCGTGTTTGGACAGCTGAGTGCACAGGAACGCAGTGTGAATAAGGAACAAGCGACTCATTGTCAGAGAGAGGAGAGGACTATCTGACCTGAGGTGGTTCCTACTGATGTTGATCTCACTCTGAGCTACAGAGACACGCAGAGTTCTCTCTGTGAGACGCACCTGCTCTCGGGTTTGAGGTTTTCCACAGCTGTGTGCGTCTGGTTGGTGGTCAGAATGGACACTTGATCGCCATCAGGCCCTTTGGTGGTAGAGATGACCTCATACTCTGGAAAAGAAGAAGAAAAGATTGATCTGTCAGAGGAGATCGGCCTGAAACTGATGTACGCCTACACGGACTCTTTGTGCTCTGACCCCTCGTGTCGTTGTCCGTCGTCTCCCAGTCCAGGATGATAAACGAAGGGCATCCCTCCACCGTTACCACTGTGAGGTTAGAGGGTGGGTTCTTGGGTGGGGCCGTCGCATTTGTCTCCACACGCTCATCTTCAGGGAAGTAGTTGAGAGAGGAGGTGATGGAGCACGGTTCATCTGCTTTCTTTCCCGTTTGGTAAACCACATGAGGCGCTGTGGAGTGGGAGGGAAGGGGGACAGGTCGGAGATTCGTCCTAAAGCTTCAGACATCCTGTTGAATCTGCAGCTACTCACCCACGTAACGCTTCTTTCCCAGAGCGTCCAGGTCGGATGATGGCTGAGCTTTAAAGAGCTCCGAGTCCTCCCAGCTCTCCTGACGAGGGGCTGCGTGGAAATCACAAAACTTATCATTACAGCTGACCTGAAGCCTTTAGCTACATCACCGCTCCGTGTTAGCCTGAGCGTGCAGCGCCTACCTGCTGTGGTCGGAGCTGTCGCGCTCGTCTGTGCTGACCCGGCTTTGGTGGGTTTGACTGTGCTTGAAGGTACTTTGGCTTTCAGGACGGGCAGCTTGTCCGTCTGTTTCAAGTTATTCACCTTATCTGTCAAACATCAGACACAAAACATCAACTTCATGTTCAAGTGTGCCCACCTGACGGATATCCTGGGTGTCTCACCTGTGTCCCCAGGTTTCCCCACCAGGTTGGGTCTCTTGTTTAGGGGGATGGACAGGCGGGGGGGAGATCCTGAAACACAGAGCACACCTCACCTTCAAATCACCTTTAACTCACCTCCTCACAGTCACACAGTGTTGGCAGAATGACAAACTGACAGGTGTGCCTCCACCAAACTGCAACATCCTTCAGTCACTAACCCAACCCGCTCTGTTTCTAACTCGCCGCCCCGTGCTCGCCCTCTTTCTGTCTCTCTCTGAAGATAAACACAAACTGTGTTTCTGCAGAAACCTGTAGTCAATTACAGCCCCGACACCACGTGCAGATGCACACAGACGGACAGAACGACCCACACACACACACACACACACACACACACACACACACACACACACACACACACACACACACACACACTCTCTCCTCCGCTCATCGGGATTCTTTATTCTCAGATAATAAAAACAGATTTTGTTGGACACTGAACTGAAGATGTGTTTCTCAGCTGACCTTTGACCCTCAAACAGTGTGTTGGCGTGCTCTGATCCACCACATGTTACTGGCTTATTAAATGAGCACTGAGTCTAAATTCAGAGTGGATGGAAGAGGTGGATTTTTTTCTGTATAAACTTTAAAAAAAATGAAACCTAAGCAGAGTTTTTCTCTGAACATTACATAACTGCAACAATCTGCAGAAACACTTAGTGAAACAAAAAACACTCTGTCTCTGGAACAGCAACTTGAAACCCGACCACAGCCTCACACACACACACACACACAAAGACACACACACAGCACATGAAGCTCACAGTGACATCATCTGTGGTGGTTTCTTATGTAAGCAACTCAAATAATCGAGCTGTGACTCGGAAGTTTCCTTGATTATTTAAAGAAGCTGAAAAAAGAAGCGCCATGTGAATGAACAAACACAACCGATACAACAGAGCCACAGACACAGGGACCCACAGACAGAGGGACCAACAGACACAGGGACCAACAGACAGAGGGACCAACAGACAGAGGGACCAACAGACAGAGGGACCCACAGACAGAGGGACCCACAGACAGAGGGACCAACAGACAGAGGGACCAACAGACAGAGGGACCCACAGACAGAGGGACCAACAGACAGAGGGACCAACAGACAGAGGGACCCACAGACAGAGGGACCCACAGACAGAGGGACCCACAGACAGAGGGACCAACAGACAGAGGGACCCACAGACAGAGGGACCAACAGACAGAGGGACCAACAGACAGAGGGACCAACAGACAGAGGGACCCACAGACACAGGGACCCACAGACAGAGGGACCCACAGACACAGGGACCAACAGACAGAGGGACCCACAGACACAGGGACCCACAGACAGAGGGACCCACAGACACAGGGACCCACAGACACAGGGACCCACAGACAGAGGGACAGATGGATAGACATTGAAAGGATTAATAAACAGTGGATGAAGACAGAAACACCAGTTCTGTTGGGCGGGTGAAAAAGCTGCGACAAATGGAGTGAAGGTTAATACGGACACAAACAGACATCGAGCTCTTTTTACCCAGTCGAAGTCTGGACCATAAGGCTGGTCTGGGTGGGGAAAGGCCCCCCCGGTGATGCTGTCCATTTACTGTGGGGAGAATAGTGAGTGTTATGAGGGTGAAAGGAAGGACACGTTTATGAAAACTGAAACTAATAAAAAACAAACCAGCAGGTCCTGAAGAACAACAACATTAACAAACAACATCAACAAAGTGTAACAAAGACATTTCAGAGGACATGTGATGATCAGATCAGACACATCCAGACAGGAAATGTTCTCAATATACATGTAAGAGGTGTCCTTCATATCCTTTTCTTCAGCAGGAAGGAAGTGAGACAATGAGAAGACAATCAGTGTTTCATCCAAATCCAAAGAGCAGAAAGGAACACGGCATCTGAAACATCCTCACTTTAATCTCTCACCTGACTCACCTGTGCCTGTCATCTGACCTGACTCACCTGTGCCTGTCATCTCACCTGACTCACCTGTGCCTGTCATCTCACCTGACTCACCTGTGCCTGTCATCTCACCTGACTCACCTGTGCCTGTCATCTCACCTGACTCACCTGTGCCTGTCATCTGACCTGACTCACCTGTGCCTGTCATCTCACCTGACTCACCTGTGCCTGTCATCTCACCTGACTCACCTGTGCCTGTCATCTGACCTGACTCACCTGTGCCTGTCATCTGACCTGAAACAAAGAGAGGGGTAAAAGAGAGAGAAGAAGGGAGGATTACCCCCGAGTATCCCGAAGGTCAGGGAGGAGTTACTGGGTCTAGGGGGAGACGGTGGATGTCTGACACCGTTAGAAAGGGGGAACAACGGGGGATTTCTGGATGCGGGTCTGGTGGATCTGAACAGTGTGGTAGCTGCTGGGTTGTAGGGTTGAAAAGTCAGACGTGGAGAGACATTGCTTTTGCTGTCTGGACCTAAAAAATCAGAGAGAGTTTTCTGTGTTATGGTTCGGTCTGGGCTGTGTTGGACTTTGAGTGAAGCGAGCTTGCAGCGGCGCTGAGCGGTGATGTTAGTGATGATGACTTATGGACCCTTTAACCCACTGAATTGTATAAAGTCTGATCATGAAGCGCTCACAATCTTAAACAGCACAGTCATTAAAGCTGCTGTGAGCTTCAGATGACTGAAGATCGTGAGCTGCATGCACACACCGAGCCCTGTGGAGATGAAATGTGTGAGATGGAGCAGCTCCCCCAGCGAGCAGCGTTCCTGTGGACAAAAACATCTGCTCACATGAACCTGGAAGCTGGAGGGACATGGACGAGCACATGGACGGCAGAGACAGACAAAGACAGACAGAGACAGACAAAGACAGACAGAGACAGACAAAGACAGACAGAGACAGACAGAGACAGACAAAGACAGACAAAGACAGACAAAGACAGACAAAGACAGCCAGACGATGATTGCGGAAAGCGTTTCGTGAGGTCGTTACCCCAGTGGTTTGTTCTGGTTCTCTCCTTGGCCAGAACGGATCTCAGCAGTGATGATTCCTCCTGTGATTGGCTGAAAGCTGTGGGGGAAGAGAAGGTTAAATCTAAACCTACAATAAAGTCATGATGTTCAGGAGAGTCACGACTGACAGCAGGAATGAGAGATTTGACTGTTTGCAGGAGGAACTTACAAAAACGCATGAGCACTTCTACAGAGTCCTCAGAGGAACAATCTGAACCAGAGTCGGTCCTGATACGGACCAGAGTCGGTCCTGATCTATATCCGGACCCAGACTAAGAGTGAGAGCTAAAACAGAAATCTGCTCCAAGCTGCTGAGAAAGCCCTCTTTTGTGTTTCAACGGGGGACATCTGTAGTCCACAGACAGTTCCTAAACACAAACCCTTACTAAGTTAGACAGCTCGTTTGGACTTGAGCAGATGATGCTGTGTTTACTCTTCGGTCTGTCTGTTAAAGACTAAATCAGAGACGGGAGGACTTCCCTCTCCTCTGTCCCAGCAGCCGCAGCTTTTCTCAAACTGTAAGTTTACAACAATCAAAGAAACATTTGAAAGAGGGATTACCGGCAGGGTAACGGCTCTTCACTGTGATGTTAGTAGAAGCCTTAGTGGTCCGGCCCTGAGGTGGGTCAGCCCTGGAGGTTAGTCTGAGGAGGGGGGAGGCTGTGTTGTCGATGGGAGGGGCTTTGGTGGGCGGGAGTGTGGGGAGGGCTGGAGGATGGTCTGCTGGTGTCTCAGTGTCGTCTCTAAAATTGTTTCCTTGGTCTGAGGTGAGAGAGAGGAGAAGTACGGGATCAAGGGTGTCCGGTTTTAGTCCCGTCATTCTAAACCAGCCGGCCGTGGGTGGACATGGTGTCTCGTGTGGACAGGAAGAAGTTGAATGTTTTGCAGAACGACTTGTGTCGGCTCTCCCTGAAGGGAAAGTCGACAACGTCTGCGTCTGAACTGATGGACGTGCAGTCCTCGCATGCAAAAGGACACGACACGGACACTTCTTGAAGCAGCCGCAGAGAGGACAGATGTGAGGATGGTCGGGTAAAGCGTCTAAGATGCTGAGTGTGAATTATTGGGACCTTTGACCTCTGCTCCTATGACCGTCTCCATGAGATGTCTGATGCTCTGACGCTCTGACGCTCTGACTTTAAATTAAACCCTGAGGTAACGTCACTTTGGAGGACTTCTAGAAAGAGTGAGCTGATTACCGTTACCGGTACCGTTACTGATTCGTAGCCAGGCGGCAGCGGTGAGCTAGTTGATGACTGTCCCTTTAAAAGGACGACAACTATTGATATGTATGAACAAAATCTCAACCTGATGGGTCCTGATATGGATGACAGAGATGGATGGAGGAAAAGTGAAATGAGAGAAGGAGAGGAGGACAGGTGAAAGGTGCACAATTAAGCATCGCTGGTGTCACATGACCTTAAGCAGTGCAGAAGTCAAACTGCATTGGCTGAGTGAACAGTGGGTGGAGCAAACCAACTTATGCCTTTCCCCTGTTTCCACACCTCGCACTCAGTGGCTAACTGGGTACAAGTCATGCTAGCATGCAGCTAATCACAACAGCTGCACAATCCTGACTCCGCCCCTGGTGGGTGCATTGCGGGCTCTGCTGAAGCAGGTGAACAGGCTGCGGGTGAAGCCGATGACTGAAAACATGAAAATAACAGTGTTTACCCGGTGAAATGGATTTAGGCTCTGCGGAGCTCGGCTCCGGTAAAGTTTCCTGCTGGCCTTCGGGTGGCGCTGTGTGGAATAATGTGCTTTGTTAAGAGGGAGTTACTGTCAGAATAAAAGCACAGTGAGGTGAGTAAACAATGATGGGTGTGTTTATTAATCAGGATGAAGAGAAGCAGCAGAAAGATCGGGTTAGACTGACACTGGTCAGAGTTTGGCTATAATGAGCTCCGCCTGTCCGAGCGGCTGCTGAGCTCGGGAACAAGCTGTGGACACAAAGGAAAGTGATGTCTTTTTGTTTGTAGTGGAAACTGGAAGTGATAATCACCAAAAGAAGTGCGAGGAGCTCCTGGGAAAGTCGGGTTTTTGAACAGAGGAGGGAGACGGGTCCTGTTGTGCAGAGCTGTGATATAAAGAGTGAGAGAGCAGAGTTGGTGAATGCAGCCTTGTTGTGTCTGTTTAAAAACAGTTGAAAACAGTGGGAGCCAATCCTTCGTCCGCCTGAATGAAGGGATAAAGAAGCTGTGGTTATCGACGTCTGTCGCTGCTTTTTTCTGGACAAACGGATGGAGCCCATTACCTGCCGTTACACAGATTCCTGCACAAACAGACGCTGCCTGAACACGTTCACAAAAACTCACTCAAAATTTCAGGTCGCTGAACTCACCCAGGCGAGGAGGGAAGAGAGCGTGGGGACCCAGAGGTTTCTGAAAAATAATGGATAAACAGGATTTAATCACAGAGGGTTACTCAGAGATTACCCACAATGCACTACTGTAAAACTCAGAGAGCTGCATGGCGTGACACAGCACTTGTTGGCGGAAAGATGACGGCGAGTAACTCACCAGAGGTTTGGCCAGAGGGTTTCGCAGCTTGAACGGTTTCTGCGGGCTTCTGTCTGTCAAAGAAAACATAAGGTCGGGGTCAGAGGTCAGGGGTCAGAGGTCAGGGGTCAGAGGTCAGGGGTCAGAGGTCAGAGGATGAGACTGCAGATATGTTTGGTACGATTCATTTCTGATCAAATGTCTGCTTACTGCCCGTGTTGGTGTTGTGAATGACCGGTTTGCTCCATGTGCCGCTGCGGTCGTCTTTGTTGGAGCGGACTCCAAACTCATACGGCGTGTTGGGTTTCAGGTTATCGACCACGGTGTCGCTGGTCGGGCAGGTCTGGTAGATCCACTTCCTGTTCCTCTCTCTGTAGCGGATGGTGTAGAACCTGAGGGTAAGAGGGTGAGAAGTTTCATCATAAACCAGTACGGATGTTTATACCGTGAGGGGCGGTGGATACATGAGAGAAATGACGGTCATCATCAGTGTTGTGACTCGAGGCGTCCCTGATATTATCGCTCCTTTTCCTTTGACATGACGATTCAGAGTCT
Organism: Labroides dimidiatus; assembly: GCA_030710495.1. Lineage (NCBI taxonomy): Eukaryota > Metazoa > Chordata > Actinopteri > Labriformes > Labridae > Labroides > Labroides dimidiatus. Next base: position 126,064 of record CM061166.1, on the reverse strand, counting down.
AGAACTCAAACTATCACAAACCTGCTCAATAAAACACTCAGAGATTCACCAGCAACACACAAGCACACAGTGATCTGTCTGCACACAGGAAAACATCTCTTTTACTGACGGTTTACTCTCCTGCTGACATGAAACATGTTTACACTCAGGGTCACATCCCCGCCGACATGTTTAACCCCAGTCCAACGGCCTTCACCGGGAACCGTTCCAGCACAGAGAGGTCATAAAAAACAGTTTCTCAGAAAGATAGAGAGAGAGAGAGAGAGAGAGAGAGACGGACAGGGTGTGTGTTTTATCACTTGGTGCTCCCTGAGGATCAGCAGTGTCAGTCTCAGTCATCAATCATCCTGATTGGTTGTGAGCTGCTCCCTCTGACTGAGGACACTTCCTAAGGTCATAAATAAAGATGAAAGCAGGTGAGCCGCTTTGCCATGAGTGAAGGGTCCTGAAGTTTGCTGTGAGAGCCTGAACTTTTTATGACAAATCTGGGAGCTGTCTCAACTTACAGGTGAGCTCTCCAGGGACCACCTGCTTTCCATTTTTAACACACAGCAGCTCAAACTGAGTCCCTGAACGCCTCGCTCTGCATCAGACGTGTTCGAAGACAAACGGAGATCTAACAGTCAGCAGTGAAGCTGCACAAAGCTCTGAGTCATCGAGTATGAAAGTTAAACAGCAAACGATCGCAGTGGAAAGTGAGACCCAGTCCTGCTCAAGACTCTTACCCGTCCTCCAGACACTGGTCCATGATGTTCCCTTCGTACGGTGTCTGCGGGTAGTTTCCCCAGGACAGCAACACGGCGGTCGGGCTGACTGAGCCAATCACCAGGTGGAGCGGTTTCTCCAGGTTCACCTTACCTGAGGGTATGAAACAGAGTCAGACTTCCTGTCATCTAAAGCGTTACAAACTAAACAGGAAGTGGGAGGCCTACCTGTGCAGTATTTCTTCACGTCGCTGACAGGGATCGGCTGGACAGCGACCAGGTACTTTGGTTCTGCATCTGAAACAGGTACAGGTGTGTTGGATCGGACAGAAAAAAAAAAAAAAAAAAAACTTTTTCACA
>CM061166.1:100000-120000 GCA_030710495.1 Labroides dimidiatus | reverse complement strand
TCTCATGCCCTACGAGCAACATTTGACAGTTCAAATCAAACCCTAAAAAACAAGCAAAACAAACATTTTTTAAATGATTATTTGAATAGTGAGTCATCCCTAAGTTTCTACCCGTCTTCTTCCTTCCTCCTTTTCATCCTCTCTCAAGTTTCTGTCTGATGCACCTTTGCTTCCCTCCATCCACTCACCTCTGAGCCTTTCTGCCAGGGTTCTATTGAGCAGGACGGTTCCTCCTAGAAGCAGGACCAGGACCTGGAAGAGAGCGATGCTCATCATGACCTCACAGCTCAGGAGATGAGGAAGATGATGCTGATGTTGAAGAAGGTAAAGAGGAGCGACCAGAAGCTGACAACTTCACTAAGCCTCACTTGCTCGCTCGCTTTGCAGTCTTAGGACTTGTTCAGCTGTCGGACGTCCTCGATGTGAAGATCAGGATCTCCACCAAGCCGGCATGTATAGCCCCTGCAGGGGGCGTGGCCTGGATGACTTCATCACCCCCTTACATACTGTACCATCCCCTCCTCCCCCTCTTTTCTTCTCTCTGTACCTCAAACATGAAAATTTTCCTTCTTTTCCTATTTTTCCTTTGACTGTTTTTTTCATCACCTACACCTCCCCCCGCTCCCCTCCTCTACTACTCTCCTCCCCTCCACTCCTCTCTCCAGCCTCTCCTCTCCCCACCTCATCTTCTTTTTCTCTCCTCTCCCCCTCTCCATTCTATCCTCCCATCTTTCTTCTCCTCTTCTCCTCTTTTCCTCTTCTCCTCCTCTCCTCTTCTCCTCTTCTCCTCCTCTCCTCCTCTTCTCCTCTTCTCCTCCTCTCCTCTTCTCCTCCTCTCTTCCTCTTCTCCTCTTCTCCTCTTCTCCTCCTCACCTCCTCCGCTCCTCTCCTCCTCCTGTGTGTTGTTAAACAGCAGATCTCTTGTCCTTTGCTGCTCTCGGTTTGATTTTGATGTTGACCTGGAGAGAAAAAAAAAGAACTTTGACCTTTGACCTCTTTCAGTTTGTTGATTTTGTCCAAACTCTAAAAGTGTTTTTGTTTTGTGTTTTTTGTCTTTGTGTCTTTGTCTCCTTGTTTTCCATTGTATTTTTTCTCCATCTCTGGATTTAAAACAGACTCCAGGTGAGGGCCCCCCTGAGTACCTTGGCCCCTGTGTCTGAGACTGTGAACCCCCTTTAGTAATGTAGACTTTAACGCAGTAACTCGCCTTGTGTCAACATTTGCAGACCCCCCCAGCCTGAAGTGTGTTTTGCTTCACGGTGAGAAATCGTGAGCGTGTGTGTGTGTGTGTGTGTGTGTGTGTGTGTGCTTCAGTAAATAAAGTTTAATGGTTCAGAGTGTGTGTTTGATCAAACAGGCGGCTGGAGGCAGAAATTATAGACGGCAGGAATGACAGGAATGTAAATCACACACCGATGTTACAACGCAAACACACACCTTGAGACTAACGAGTGTGTCTATTAACTCACTCACACACACACACACACAAACACACAAATGCAGTAGAGAGTGTGTGTAGGGGGGTCTGCTCCACGTGCTCACTGAAAGCTTGTGAAATCAGAGCGTCCTCAGTGGCCCCCTCTGATCCTGAAACAGAGCATGATGGGAAACATCACAACATCACAGGCCCCGCCCACCTCGCACGTGCACACTGTGAGCCAGAATGCTGACATGTTTTCTCCGTGTTGGAGAGCTAATGAACAGGAAGAAGAGGGTGGAGGGAAAACCTGATCAGTGAACCTGCATTGTGAGGACGCCACAGATCTACACGTGCCGTCACATGCGACAGGAAACAGGCACGGTGCCGCCAAACAGCAGCTGAGTGCAGAAAACCAGGAAAATATTTCAGGTTCAGAGTTACGCAACTAAACGAGAAGAGGAATTCTGATTTTGTCTGAAAGACAGAATTTAACGAAAAATTTAAAGCATCATTTCAACTTAGAGGAGAGGAGAAAAAGCACTTTAGGAAAAGAACGATGAGAGACAATCAACAGGTGAGATCAGGAGGGAGCGCAGCTGGGAGACGACGAGAGAAAGAAAACGACCTGGAGATGATCTTTAGACCCCCCTCACCTGGACAGACTTGATCTTTAATGTGTGTGTATCAACAGATCAGACCTTGATTTGCTGTGTTCCCAAAGGACACCTCGGGTACTGCAGCTGCTGATAGCTACATGATGCTAAAACATGCTAAAACACTCTGCACACACTACACACTACACACTACAACATATGATACAAGCTTCCAGTTTTTACAAAACATGCATCATCACATCACATGTTGTCAGGCTGTAACAACACACACACCACAAACACACACACCACACAGCATGAGGAAAACCAATGGTCACAATGTGCTCTACTCATGTGGCTAACCTCGCTTACCCCACTAATTAGGCTAACGATGCTAATTCTGCAACTAAGGCCGACTGCGAGTGCGTTCATGCAGAAGAACAGTGAGACATTTACAAGGAGGCCGAGCTTCACGTTAAAACACAGCTCGGCTCCTCCTGTCAGAGTAAAACCAGTGAAGCGACACGCTGAAGCCCTGTTGAAGAGCGCTTTCATCATTTTTTGCAGTTTTCGAGCACTTGGCTGATTGGTCCAGCTGTTACTGGGCTTTGGGAGCTCCTTAACCAACGCACGTCTCTTCATGCCAAAGCAGCGGTGCTGTTTTTTTTGATCCACCTGCGTTTGAGAGGTTGTAGCACAGCTTACGTAAGTGAGAGCTCTGTTTCTGTTTGTAGAGCTGCACAGAGAGGCCTTTGTCTGCCCTCATGCCGAGTCCGAGCACCGAGTCTGAAACCTGTAAAACACAACTCTTACAACCACTCCACACAGACAGTAAACAGGCTGCATGATGGGTAATTTATATCAGAGGGAGTTTCTCATTGTTTTAATTATGGACCTGAAGTCTGCAGAGCAGCTTCTTCAGTTCACAGACTTTTGAAAAACAACACTTTAACTGATTTGTGTGATGACCTCTGACTGATGAGCATCATCTGGAAGTTTTCTTTGTCTTTTTGCCCACAAACTGCTTGGAGCTGTCAGACCAACACAGGGTTCCATTTAATTCTCAACAAACAAGTTTTTAGCAAATGCACGGGTAAATAAAAGAAATTCAGAAATGAAACGCGGGGGACGATTAAATCTGTTTCATCTGCAGACCGATGGTGTGTCGTGCATGGAGCCTGTCCTTGTAATAAGCACAACTCTCCGACGGGAGCTGGTGAACAGCCTTGTGGAGTGTTTCCTAAGAAGGACGATCATCAGAGCTCAGTGTGCGCTGCTTAAACCTCAGCTCCTCCCCTGCGCTCAGCTGCTGCAGTGATTTAAAAAGTGCTTGCAGATGTTGCCCGTGCGGGCCGAGTGCCATCGTGTCAGCTCCCCCAGTTGGAAGGTCTCGGGTTTGGACGGCAGAGCGGAGAAGAGAAGGCTGATTTTCCACATCGGCTCATGTGAAGAGAAGCTCTGTGAGGCCCGTAGAGGAGTTCAGAGCAAATAATCCTCCTGTGCAGCTGTTGCTGGGAGACATTAATAAGAGCGGCGCTGAAGGAAATCCCCCAAAACACCACAGCCATTCACCCTGCTGCTTATTTTATAGCTCTGTGAGGGAGCATTACCGCACGGTTCCAGATCCTGAACGAACTGGCGAGCAGAGAAATCACTGAGGTGACAGCAGGATCGAAAATAGATGATCCTGGACTAATGTGGTCTCTGTGGCGGGTCTCGCGGCTCCAGGTGTTTCCCCGCAGAACTCTAAAACAGGAGGACGACGCTGGAGCCGAGTCCCGACATGAATCAGAAAATTACACAGAGATCCTTTAACTCAGCTCACAGTCAGCTGCTGAGAGAACTTTAGAGCTCTGACTGCCCTCTGAGCTCAGTGATGACATGGTTCAGCTCGGGTAAATTGCAGTGTGACCTTTGACCCCGTCAGTGCTCTCATCAGAACTCCTGTGTTCCTCAGACGTTCTGTGGAGCTGCAGACTGAAGTCAGAGTGTTATTTAATCTGTGAACTCTGTTTTTCCAGCTTGTGAATGCCAGCCAGCCTCCTGTTAAAGGAAATCGAGCGATTCACAGTGACAGCATGAAAAAAAAAAACACGCCTCTGGTTTTTCTTTTTGGTGAAGTGGTTATGTAAGCGAAGCTAACGGCGTCTGACAGGACAGAGTCTGGATCAGAGCGAAGAAACACTCAGAGAGTCCTGTTCTCAGCCAGCTTCACGTTACAAACTTTCCAACAGGTGAAATAAAGGCAGAACAAAGGCGCTCACCTGATCTCAGCGTAACCAGGTCGGTCTCTGCTGCCTCCAGAGTCCACCTGCAGGACCAGGTCCAGGATCAGAGACTCTCCAGAACCACCAGGTGTGGAAGCACCTCAAACATCCAGCCTGAGGAAAAAATAAAGATGTTTAAAGACTTTAAAATTGAAGAACAGAGGTGCATGATGGGAAATGTGTGGTCTGCTTCAAAGGTGATGTAATCATGTTTGGGATCCGGACCTGGCCGGCTGACGTACGCTTTCCATCAGATTCCTCAAACATCAAAAATGTTAAGAGAGGTTTTATTTTGTCTTCCTGCTCGGCTTTGTCTCCCTAATCTTCAAAATAAAAGTCTGTAAACAGCTGCCTCTTTGACAGGAAGTGTCAGCTTGTATCATTTTCACAATAAAAGCTTAAAGTTCAAATTAAAAACGGACGAGGGATTGGGGGGGGGGGGGGGGGGGGGGGGTAAACTCTGAGCCAAGATTTTACAATTAAATACCATTAATGGACTTTACCCAAACCACAGAAGAAGAAACTCAGTCCTCCACAGACACTCCAACATTTCAGATACAAAGTACACACACACACACACACACACACTAACACACACACACACACACACACACACACAGACAGACAGTGAGTTAATATGTTGAGGTTCAAACATTCCTTCTTTCAGCTCAAAACAAAGAAAATATTTTCTCTTTTCGTCTGAATCAGACTGATGACAAACGACATCTGTCGACGGGAGGAGGAGGCCTCACACACACACACACACACGCACACACACACACACACACACACACACACACACACACAGACACACACACACACAGACACACACACAGCGGGATGATCAGATATGAACGTAAACATCCTGCTGAGGAAACTGGAGGAGAGTTAAAAAAGTGACGAAATGGACAAAGAGCGACCTCAGCCTCACCCCTGAAATCCATGAATGTTCTCAAACCTTTATGTACACACACACACACACACACACACACACACACACACACACAGCTGTCATCAGCTCGTCCTGGCAATGACTTTGACTGACAGGGGAAGAATGGACAGTTTGTTGAACGTCAGTCCCGTCTGTTCACACCTTTAGAAGAACATCAGGAGAGATGTTCCAGGCATTAGACCGCTCCCTCTGTTTATTAAAACAATGTTTAATCTGAACATCACATGACATGTCCTGTGATGGTTACCCAGCATGCACCTTTCTGAGAGAGTTAAAGACCAAGAGGGTTCCCCCCAAAGTCTTTAGGTCCTGCTCCTGTCTGTCTGTCTGTCTGTCTGTCTGTCTGTCTGTCTGTCTTGTCTGTCTTGTCTGTCTTGTCTGTCTTGTCTGTCTTGTCTGTCTGTCTGTCTTGTCTGTCTTGTCTGTCTTGTCTGTCTGTCTGTCTTGTCTGTCTTGTCTGTCTTGTCTGTCTGTCTGTCTTGTCTGTCTTGTCTGTCTTGTCTGTCTGTCTTGTCTGTCTGTCTTGTCTGTCTGTTTGTCTTGTCTGTCTGTCTTGTCTGTCTGTCTTGTCTGTCTGTCTTGTCTGTCTGTCTGTCTGTCCGGTCTGTCTGTCTGTCTGTCTACTTGAGAGAGGACTCCATCCTTTAAATGAGAACCAAAAACCAGGGCGCTCCAATTGAATCAAAGAAATAGTTTTCCTGTGTGCTAAACCCCAATCACCTGCAACAGCTAAATTAATGTCCAGAGTAAGAGGGGGAGGAGGAGGAAGAGGAGGAGAAAGAGGAGGAAGAGAAGAGGAGGAGGAGGAGGAGGAGGAGGAGGAGGATGCCTCACCACGTGTCGTTCGGAGAATCTCACTGATGGACCTGACAGCAGGGATAAAAAGGAGCCAGCAGAGGGCAGCAGAGAGAGGCTCACAGACATTTATCTTTACCTGTCGTCAGGTTAATTGGACCATCACTTCCTGTCACTCAGACCAGAACGCTCAAAGAGCATTAAAGACACAGATTAGGCTGGATTAAATCCCCATGATCAGATTGATCTTGTTTTATACACCGTCGAAATAAATCCTCAGAGCACGCCATGCCACGCCCCCCTCTGGAGCATAGACACACAAAGCCTTGGTATCTGCTGCCATCTGAGCAGACAGCGCTCTGTTCTATCCACCAAAGGATGAACAGACCTTAGTGTAAAAAATAATGTTGGTTTATTTAAGAAAAGAGCTGAGTCAGCTCACACAGCACATCTTGTTTTTGTCTCTGTGGTGTAACAAACAACGTAGAAAACAAGATACAAAACACACAGATGACAGATGCCTGCTCACAGACTGAGCTCTGCAGGTTAATGACACATGCATACACACACACACACACACACACACACACACATCGCATTGAAGACTGACATGTTTGAAGGTGTCACAAAGTGGGTGGGGTCCCCGGAAAAAAACCCATCAGTAATTAAACAACAATCAAAACAAACAACTGATTCATGAACTTTGTCTACCGACATCTAAACTCCACCTCAGATGGTTTTAATCAAGATAACGCGAGAGTCCTCTGCAGGGAAAGCTTCTTATTGGCTGTCAAGTTAGTGAGGTCACATTCTCTGTGCTCTGAATGATCTGTTCTGTGTTCCTTTCCTCTCAGTAGGACAGTCAGAATCCTGTTTGAGCGATACCTGCATCAACTGTTTGGTCAGAGAAAAACATGGAAAATGGAATTTGTTGAAAATAAAAGGGGAAAATGTGAACAATGTTATCTTGCGCCAACAGGAGACCTCGCCTCAAAGATCTTATGTTATGTTGTTATGTCTTAATGTTGTCGTGTCTAACTTGGGTAAAGAGCCTCAGACGCTGCCAAGGAGGTCATTCTGCATGTGTTCACACATCACACCTGTACACGGAATAGCACCGCAAACATCTAAGAAAATGGTTTGGTGGTCTTCGGCTAAACAGCTAGCTTTTAGGCTGTTCTAGAAGTTTCTACGGCTAACTGTTAGCACATTAGCAGTCACTATCAATGTGTCCGACGATTCTGTGGCTCTGTGTGTGAAACATATCTTCAGAGAGTAAACTCAGGAGTTCCTCGAGGGGAGATGACCACGTAGGGGAGGGATTAGTACAGAGGAGTTTTAAAAATAAATAAATAACATGCACATTAAACATACACACAGGCTAAACATGATAACACGTTGGCTAACACTCCAGCATTGGTTGACAAATGTAAACATTCATGTGAAAGGAGGCAGACTTGCTGCTGATTGATGGCTTATGATCAGAGTTTTTGTGAACATCCAGAATCACCGACGTCGAATCGTGTCCCAGAGACACCGACAGAGCGATGAAGGCACAGAGGAGGAGGAGGAGGAGGAGCGCTGCAAGTGTAAGCCGCCCCAAAAAGAAACACACCGAGAAACTACTGACCTACACATGAAACAAACATTTTACAACTATAGCAAAGATCAGCATCGAGTTCTTTGGTACGACAGGAGAAGCAGAGGAAGCCTCGAGCACAGCCAGTTGAGAGTGAATGAGGTCAAAGGTGAAGGTAGCAGGAAGAGGAGAAGGTGACCATGCAGAGGTCAAAGTTCAGTTCAGGGTTAAAAACCTGACAGAGTCCTCCCAAACACTCCTGAGTCTTGTACCCTTTGGCTCCAGTCCATCAGGAGAGCATCGGGACCCTCCTGGTTCCAGGGATCAGAGGTGAAGGCGGGTTTCTGTGGAGAGACACACAGACGTCTAAGTATTTGTTTACAGGTGTTTGTTTACAGGTGTTCCATTTACAGGTGTTCTGTTTCAAGGTGTTTGTTTACAGGTGTTTGTTTACAGGTGTTTGTTTACAGGTGTGTTGTTTACAGGTGTTTGTTTACAGGTGTTCCATTTACAGGTGTTTGTTTACAGGTGTTTGTTTACAGGTGTTTGTTTACAGGTGTTTTGTTTCAAGGTGTATGTTTACAGGTGTTCCATTTACAGGTGTTTGTTTACAGGTGTTTGTTTACAGGTGTTTGTTTACAGGTGTGTTGTTTACAGGTGTTTGTTTACAGGTGTTTGTTTACAGGTGTTTGTTTACAGGTGTTCCATTTACAGGTGTTTTGTTTCAAGGTGTTTGTTTACAGGTGTTCCATTTACAGGTGTTTTGTTTCAAGGTGTTTGTTTACAGGTGTTCCATTTACAGGTGTTTGTTTACAGGTGTTTGTTTACAGGTGTTTACAGGTGTTTGTTTACAGGTGTTTGTTTACAGGTGTTTGTCCACAGGTGTGTTGTTCACAGGTGTGTTGTTTACAGGTGTTTGTTTACAGGTGTTCCATTTACAGGTGTTTTGTTTCAAGGTGTTTGTTTACAGGTGTTCCATTTACAGGTGTTTGTTTACAGGTGTTTGTTTACAGGTGTTTACAGGTGTTTGTTTACAGGTGTTTGTCCACAGGTGTGTTGTTCACAGGTGTGTTGTTTACAGGTGTTTGTTTACAGGTGTTTGTCCACAGGTGTGTTGTTTACAGGTGTTTTGTTTACAGGTGTTTTGTTTACAGGTGTTTACAGGTGTTTGTTTACAGGTGTTTGTTTACAGGAGTTTGTTTACAGGTGTTTGTTTACAGGTGTGTTGTTTACAGGTGTTTGTTTACAGGTGTTCCATTTACAGGTGTTTGTTTACAGGTGTTTGTTTACAGGTGTTCCATTTACAGGTGTTTTGTTTCAAGGTGTTTGTTTACAGGTGTTCCATTTACAGGTGTTTGTTTACAGGTGTTTGTTTACAGGTGTTTACAGGTGTTTGTTTACAGGTGTTTGTCCACAGGTGTGTTGTTCACAGGTGTGTTGTTTACAGGTGTTTGTTTACAGGTGTTTGTCCACAGGTGTGTTGTTTACAGGTGTTTTGTTTACAGGTGTTTTGTTTACAGGTGTTTTGTTTTCAGGTGCGTATGTTTGCAGAAATTTTTTCTGCTGCACCCTTAATGAAAAATCAGGTGTGAATGACGGTGTTTTGTGAGGAGTTTGGGTTAAATGAAGATGAGGTGAATCAGTCTAAGAGCCGAGTCTGAGGTCTACCCTGATCCTCAGAGTCCTCAGAGTCCTCAGAGTCCTCAGAGTCCTCAGAGTCCTCAGAGTTCACATAGAAAGACAGAAACTATGCAGAATTGAAGTGCCTCAGTGGAACCCTACACTCCTACCTTGAGGTCAGCGTCTCAGGCGGCTTATGTGGTCGAGCTTCCTCTCCTCTCCAGGAATCTGATCCACAAAACACAGAGAAATAGATCAGTGTGGTTGTTTTCAGCGTTTGTTTGGTTATTTGATGCTGTTCATTCAACCCAACCGGTCTGCTGTTTTTAAACCTCTGACCTCAGAAGTCTGTTCCTAACTGGACACGGGCCCGTCTGAGGCCTCCGTAGCTTCTGTCAAACAAAACACTTGTTCTGATTCACAAACTAACCTGAACTACAGGTGAGTCTGCAGGTAGTTTTAACTTCAGGCACCACGCAGAGTCTGGATATCTGAGAGGAGGAAACGGGTTTCTTAAGATAATCTGAAGGTGTGTTTCTGCCAGGTGGAGGTGTTGTCTGGCTCATTTGGCAGGTTTAGACCCCCCACAGAGAGAAGCTAATCCTCACATGGTTCAGAGAGAGAGTGACCCGGATGATCTGATTGGTCATCGAGCAGGAAGTCAAGTATTTATAGACAGCCCACCTGTTGGTGTTTTTTTTAGTCTGATTCGACACACTGAGCTCAAAACAGATGAAGGAGTGAAACTTTAAACCCTCCAGATGTCTTCTCTTCTCATTGGTGAACAGAATCTATGACAGGTAGACACGTTTCTGAGGTGAACACCTGGTGCAGGTTCCATCAACACTCACACTTGAGTCTGTCGTACAAAGTCTGCAAAGTGCTGGTCTCTGGAGCACAGCTCGATTATCCTCAAACGCTCCTGGATCTCCTGCAGAGAGAGGTCAAAGGTCAGAGAGAGGAAAACATGTTTATGGGACAACACAACAGTAAAGTGGGGGCAGGAGTGACAGAATGAAGAGAAGGTGTTAAAAATACACGACCGTTTGGTGCTAAACTCCAGATAATCCACCAGAAATGTTACTACACAGGATTCAGAGTCAGGCTCAGAGCGTCTCCAGACGGAGGAGGGACCGCAGATGGTCTGAGGACATTCTGCAGACAGTCAGCAGGAGTCTCTGTGTGCCGTGCTGACCGCACCCTGCTGTCCGTCCTCTCTGACCGGGTCGGATCTGACTCTGACGACTTAACCGTGCTCTGCGGAAACCGTACCTCTTTGGTGAGCCTGGTGTCCTGGTAGATCTGTCGGACCTCGTCGCTGCTGAGCTCCCTCACTCCGTCCGTGCTGATGGAGCTGCTGTACTGTGGCACCTCATCATCGTAGCGTCGGTAGTACTGAGCTGACACTGGGTCGCTCTCGAACATTGGGTTAAACTTTGTGGCTCGCTCCAGAGTGGGCACACTGTCACCCCGTCTGCAGGAGAGACAGAACACCATATTTGAGCTCGAAATATTTTATCAACCAGTTTCTCTAGAGCAGACAGCTTCCCCTACGACATAAAACACACAAGCGTAACACTAACCGTAACGGGTCCTCGCTGTCCTCGCCATCGTACTGCTCTCGCAGCGTCCTCGCCAAGAAGAAGATGATTCCGCCCGCCACCAGGAGGAAGCCGACCACCGAGACGATGGCGATGCCCACCACCAGCGGCTCAGAGACATACTCCTCGCAGTGCTCACCGCGGTACCACCAGTTCTCGCCAACACGACACCTACAGGAAGTACCGGTCAGTGCTGTGATCACAGGTGTGACTGCTCCTGAACAGGAGCTCTACAGGAACGATGATACTGACATGAAGACGAACGTCACCAACACTCCTGATAGCTGAACTGTAAACCGTTTATCAGTTATTTTTCTTCAAGTGTAAATAAAGGAAACTGACACTCACTACTCTGAGTGTGTTAGTGCATTTACACTGACGGTATGGAAAAACACAGTGCACGTTATTATCATTTACAGGTCTAGACCTGATAGCGTTTCTGGGAAGAGTCTTGAGATAACGTTTGTCATGAATTGGCGCAATATAGATAAGATTGACTTGATTGATTTCATTTCTGAGCTTCAGTTAAAACAGTAATAAAGTTGAGTGTGGAACAGCAGACACGTTTCACACTCAACGGACGCCATCTTGGCTACATAGAAGAAGGGGCAGGAACAGATCAAACCATGGTTGATGATGTAATCAGTGAAAAACAGAGGAACACCTGTGAACAGCTGTGAAATGTGATGGTAGCTTCTGGTGAGAGCAAAGCCGCAGTGTTTGATTTGGGACGATACCACCCTGAAAAGATTTCATGTGAGTGCACTTACAGAAGTACTCAAGTTGGGACACAGAAAAGTCTTTAGACATATTAAGGACTGGTTTGTGAAAACTTCATCTACCTGCAGATGGCACCCTTGCCAGGTATGACATCACATTTGCCATCATTGAGGCAGAAGTCGTGTTGCACCTCGCAGACGCTCTGACAGGGCAGGCCGTCCACGCTCAGGTATCCCGGATCGCACACACACTCAGCCTCGCCCGACCACTGATTCACCATGCACCTGGAGAACTCGTTACACGCTTGGAACTTACAGGGATCGGCCTGCTCACCTGAGGAGGGGAAACAGAGAAACAGGAGACGGTTTACAGACAAATGTGATGTTTACATTAGCATTAGCTTTAGCTCCCCAGGCTAACAGTGTGTCATTAAATAATTACTCAGATATCCATCCATCAGGTCAAACAACCTGGGTCTGAAGAGGGTCACTTCAGGTGGATCATCATCACCTGAGCACCTTCTTTTATCCAATGAGTACAACAGGTTGAACTTCCACTCCCGCTAAAGTCGTCTGAGCCCTGAGACAAACCCACTCTGAGCTCTGAGTCCTGTCTTCACACAGAGAAGACCGTCCCACAGGCGGACTCTTGGGTGGACTCCACGTCAGGAGACACCAAACAAGTCTGATTATCTGACTGTCATGAGCTCCACTGATTGGATAAGAGAGATTAAAGAGCTGCTGCTCCGATGTGTCTTCATCAGAGTAAAACACAGCTAAAGCACAGACGTCAGAAAGAGTCAGCACAGAGAGGACACAAAAACACATGGAAAAAAAGAAAACAGAAAAAACGTGTAAAAACACACAAATACTGACACGAAAATACAGACAGGTCAGGAAACTGGTTCCCTGTGTCTCTGCTGCTGAGGGAAACTCAGGAAAGAGTCCAGCTCAGAGCAGAGCCAACATCACCTGTGTTTTGTCTCACCTGATTCCACATCCAGAGAGTACTTGTCAATAGCTAGGTTCATGGTCTGGTAGGCAGTGTTGGCAAAGTCCTCCAGGATGAGGTAGACCACGTTGGTGACCCCGCTGGGGACCGGTTTACCAAACCTCATCCTGCTGTTTACCACAATGCTGCCATTCCGGAAGTTCAAGATCTCCAGGTTCTGGAAGTTGTTGAGGTTCGATTGAAGATACGGGACCAGCTACAGGTCAATGAAACAAGGAGACAAGTAAACAAGGAGAGGAGTAAGGAAAAAGGATGCATCACCAGCAGCTCACTCACACATGAATCTCTGCTCTCACCAGCTGGAGGAAGCGCTGCTCCAGGGCCTTGTACTCTGAGGAACTCTTGTTGAAGAGGTCCATAGAGAACGCCATGTTGGTCACTCGCAGCCTGAAGAACACCATCAGGTCTCTGCCAGCTGGGCTCGGTAACGCCAAGACATCCGATTCGTTCCCCTGAGTCCCACTAGAGAAGCCGCTGCTGTCGCTCTCGCTGACCCCGGCACCGAAGTGGAACACGTCGAAGCTGACGTCAATGGTTGGTACATCAGAGTAATCCAGAGCCACGGGCTTGATGGCCGTATCGGGCACGACGTGTTGGACCTCCTGTGCGGGAGGTGTTCGGAGGATTTCCTTCCCTGACTCAGGATCCATAAAGGTGTAACCACCGTCTCCTTCTCCCGCTGGAGTACTTGGACTGAGCTCACTGCTCGCCGGGGAACCTGCTGTTTTATTGTCCACGTCCACCGACAGCTTCAGAAGAGGAATGTCTGTGATTGGATGGATCAGGGGGACTCTGTCATCTTCCTGGTTTGGGTGTTCGTGGTGAACTGGGTCTTCGTCCTCTGGGGCCACATCTGAAACCCGTGTGAAAGGTGAGTCCTTCTCAGGTGAATGCTCCATGATGCTGCTGTGATCTGAGCTAGCAGAGATGAGGACAGGAGCAGCTGTGGATACGACGATGACTTCATCTACCATCAGATCCTGGTCCTGAATGAGCATCGGTGTGGGGGTCAGCGTGGGGTCGGCAGCTCCGATGTGCTGCTCGTCTAAAATCTCTACATTGTTGTGACCTTTGGATTCAGATGGAATCACTGCGGGTATGTCTGTGAAAACCTGCACTGGGTGCTTGGTGATTGGATCGGAAATTGATTCTGCGGGATCGGTTTCAGGGACTTCAGGGGCTTCTGTTGTAAAGATAACTTCGACCTGATCCTCCACAGGTCTGCCTTCCTCTGGTTCAGACCCCGCTGCTGATGGGGGCTCTGCTGATGTCTCCACCGTCAGCTGGTCCTCCTTGCTGGTTTCTAGACCTGCTGATTTGGTTGGACCTGCTTGAACGGGGGCCTCCTGGGTCCAGAACTCAGGTTGAGAGTCCTCCGTGACCAGCCCTGCAGGTGTGTCTGCTTCGGTCAGTGAGCTTTCATCATAGATACCCGAGGCCTCCACCGGCTGCACGGACAGTCCAATCGCCCCAGTTTCCTCGGGTGAGAACGCAGGTGCTTCCGTGGTGGAGTAACGCGGATCAGTGCTGATGTGTGGCGTGATGAGAACGTGGTCCAGGAAAGGTTTCTGAAGGCTGCCACCTGGCACGGCGTCTTCATAAGCAGGAAGTTTGGTTGTCTGTAGCGGTGGAGTAGCAGTGACCTCAGGTTCACCTGTAATCAAATCAACCTGCTCAGTGGTTTGTGGATCAACGGCCCGGTAACCCTCATCTTCGTCCTCTGTCTCCTCCAGGTCAGGTGGCGGTATCACCTCCAGGCTGCCATCGCCATCGTCTTCAAAGAATCCAGCCGGTTCTGAGGTTTCTGCTAACTGCCGAGACCACGGTTCTCCTCCCTGACCATCCCCAGAAAACCCAGAGCCGGACCCCTGATCCATCAGGAGCTCAGAGTCCTGAACAGACAGAGGGCGCGCAGCTGAAGAGGAGCCTTCTGGACCGATGGCGTGGTCTCCTCGAGTGGGTTTCTCCACGGCAACGTTACTGAGGAGGAAACCTTCGTCTTCTATGTTCTCAGAGTCTGAAACCAGAAGGAAAACAACAGCGTGCAGAGTTTTAGGCACTCCTCTAAACCCAATGAGATTGATTTGATGTTCTACCGTCTGTGACTCACTCTCTGCTGGCTCCAGGTCCATGTTCTCCTCCAAGTACTCGGCAGCAGTTGGGGGAGCGGTGCTTTCGTCAAACATGAACACGTCATTTTCGCTGACCCCCCCGCTCTGACCCTTCCACGGGTCAAACGGGTCAAACATAAAGTCGTCTTTTTTAAGGAACACCTCACTGTTATCAGGCTCATGGCTCGGAGCATCGGGAGGTTTCTCTGCAGCGAGAACGTTATCCTGAGTGAGGAGAATGAGCTGGTTAGTGTATGTGTTCATGGATGATGTGAATGTCTCATCTCTGTGAAATGTCTGCCAGTCACTCACCATGTTGTCGTAGGTGTCAGCGGTCCGGCTCGTGGGTTTGATCGGAGGTAACAAGTTCTCCTCTGCAGAGAGAGTCAAAAGTGCATCAGTGACAGAGGGCTTATGAAAGTGGTGAACATGTTAAGCCTCAGTGTGCAGCAGTGACGTATCGCTGACAGCCCTAACTCAAAAGATGAGAGCGTTCTTGTCACCTTTGCGGATGTGTGGGAGTTCGGGCTGCGTTCCCAGGCTGCTGTTTGTCATGAAGTTGTCTTTATGCAGCGCCTCAGTGATGTAGTTTCTGAAGTCGGTGATGGTGTAGACCACGGTGGGCTGTTCAGGGGCCGTAGGAAAGTTCTTCTCCACTAGGCTGTTCTGCAAAGTGATAAAGTCCAGTGTGTCGTTGGTGACACCGCCGCCATCCACCTCCAGAGTAAGAGCGTAGTGAACCAGGACCACCAGACCCCTGTCAGACAGCAAAGAGAGAGGGATGAAACTGCGTCCTTTCTCTGATTCCCTGGCAGTCAGTAACGTTAAGAAGCCTTTATCTAAACCATCTAGTTCTGTGAGCGTCATACGGGTACACCCTGATGTCATCCTGATGTCATCCTGATGTCATCCTGATGTTAGCCCGATGTCATCCTGATGTTAGCATGATGTTAGCATGATGTCATCACGATGTTAGCCTGATATCAGTCTCATGTTAGCCTCATGTTGGCTGGATGTTAGCCTCTGAGACTCATACATGCCTAGTTGCTACATATTCCTATCCTCTCTCTCTCTCTAACCCTGTTGAGCTGTTTGGAGAAGCAGAGTGTAAGTTCATTAGCATATCGTCCGTCTCCTCGTATGGTTCAGGTGAGTCTCAGACTTTCTCACACGGGTCGGAGTGTAGGGGGGTAAGAGGGTCCTGTGGAGGGGGAGGTGGGCTGAGGACAGCAGGTTGTCTTAATCTTTGACGGTAATCCTGAGGTTGCTGCAGGTGGCCGAGAGCAGTGAGGGGCTTATCCCACTTAAGAGCTGATGGACGATTATTAAGGACTTTAGAGGGAAATTAGAGCAGCAGCTCTCATTTACCACAACAGGCAGGTGGGCGGGGCTTACGGGGGTGGGCAGTCTGGACCAGGTGAGGAAATCCCTTCTTACCACCTTTTCAAGACCTCAGAGCCTGACAGTGACAACAGGGGAGTGTGTGGGTGTAGGTGTGACTGAAGGTGTGACTGAAAAAGATGTCGTGCTTACCTCTCCAGGTCCTTCTGTGGCCTAAAAACAGAGAAAAAAAGATATTTAATTAGTAAAGACGCAGACAGCAGTTTGTTTAAATCCCACAGAAAGTTTTACCTGAACTCAATGATCCGGATTTTTTTGAAGCCTGGCAGCCTCTCAAAAGCGTCTTCTACCTGGACATTAAAGAGAGGGATTGAAATTAGTGTGTGTGTGTGTGTGTGTGTGTGTGTGTGTGTGTGTGTGTGTGTTATCAAACACTCTTTCAGATGATTTGTGATTGTAAAAGCACTTTAAATAAGCAGTAAAAGAGTTTAAATATGAATTATTAGATCTCAAATGTGCAGTCACAGTCGGTTGTTTGAAATAAAAACATCATTTCTGACTCTCGATGGCCCGTAGCTGTTCTCTCTGCAGGAACAGGTACGGGAATACACTGCGCTCTCTGCTTTCCTGGCAAAGCTCTCGGTGAGTCACGGCTCGATCCCTGGATGTTCTGATCCAGCTTTGGTTCTGCCTCAACGATCAGAGAGGAGTGCTGGCAGGGCCCAGAAACTGAGCACTAAAGCATGAAGATATTAAACGGGTGAAAAACGAGCAAAACATGTTCAGAGCAGAGCCCAAACTCTGAGTCTGCAGAGAAACCCCAGGGAGACGCTGAAGGTTTCAGAGGCATCACTGAGAGCGGACGCAAAGAAGAGCCCGGCTGTCGGTCTGACCATGATGAGGGACTCTGAACTTTACACTCACCTGACCACAGACCGAATAACAAACTACAGAAAACCAGCAGACCAAACTGATTCAAGAGTTCACCTGAGGCCTGCCCAGGTGAAAGCTTAGCACCTCTCTCACATGTCTAATGCTGCAGGGTTAGCAAAGAGCGTTAATTAGCCTCAGTGTTAGCATGAAGCCTCTCTAAAGAACAGACTCTGGCATGTTTCAGAACATCTTTGGGACTTGACCGCCTGACTTTCTCCAGGTGAGCTCAGGTGAGATCAGTGTGGACCCTTCAGAAGCCACTCACCCTGTGCGTGAAGTGTCTGGCGAGCTGCTGGTACTGGAAGCTGGCCGGGTCTCTCAGGGTGTCATGGTAGGTTTCTCCTCTCAGCTTGATGCTCAGCTCCACCGTGTGGTCCTTCAGGAGTCTCGGGGGCCACAGCATGGTGTTATCAATCTCATTACCGATCTGGAGGTGGAAACACACACAGGTATGTGTTAAAAGCTGTGTACCTGATCAGAATCGTCCCATTAATGACCGGCATTTTCTTACAGAGCTGTCTGTCTTGACCTCCAACCCAAAACCATTGTTTCCCAGTAAGTCCGCCGTCTCTGTGAGGTCGGGGACGTTGCTGGTATCGTACTCCACCTTGTTCTCAGTAGTGAGCTCAAAAGAGACGTCGGGGGTTGGCCTCTCCGTCAGATCTGCTGCAGTCTCTGGACTTTCTTTGAGACTGGACTCTGAAGTGTCTTCTGCAGGAGCATCTGTCATGATCTCATTGGCGTCTCCAAGAGCGTCTTCTGTTGTGTCGTCAGAGCTCCGAGCGTGGGCAGTGTCCATACTGTCCCTCACAGCATCTCCTCTGTCTTTTTCAGGTGTGAGGACAGGTTCTGTGTCAGCAGTCTTTTCTGTCTCACCAGCATCCTCAGGAAGTGGTTCGGTTTCTGGACCTTCCCTTGGAGGTTCAACTTCCTGAGGGGTCCTCTCGGGTGAGAACTCCTCCGCCTTCACCTCCGTTCCAGGTACTTCCTCCACTTTGGTTGAAGGAAGTAAACCCTCAGTGTCTTCAGGAACCACAATGATGACCGGAGTGACCTCCTCCTCTGAAGGAGTTTCTGGGACAAAAACCTGGGGGGCTTCAGGTTTGAACCCGTCTGCTTTGGGTTCTGGATTTGAAGACAATGGGGTCAGATCTGTTTCCTCTTCTGTGGTAAACTCTTCAGGTTCAGGTTCAGGTTCAGGTTCAGGTATGGGTTCTCTGGTCTGCCCTGTCACTCTGGGACTTCCTCCTGTGGATTGCGGGTCTGATGGTGCAATTGTTTTAGATCTGGCTTCTTCTAAAGGTTCTGGAGTCTCTTTTGTCCCATCAGACGTCAACAGTGTCCCGTCCTTATTGATTCTTTGCTCTAGGGAAGCTTCAGCAGCCTCCTCCTCTGTTTTCTCTGTCATGGCAAGTCCTGCTGCCTCCTCGATGTCCCCGTCTCCATCTACTCCACGAAGATTAGAATCCTCCTCCACTGTTTTCTCATCCACATCCTCAGCCAGTGCTCTGACCTCAGAGGACTCCTTGGAATCATCAGAGGCGTCCTTGTGTCTGACGGAGGACATGTGTTTGTCCTGGTTGTCATGTAAAACCGCCACAGGCTGCGTGGGGAGCTCTGAGGACTGAGTGTGTTTTACTTCTTGTCCCCTGTCCACGTCTGTATCATCTGTTGTATCTGGGGTGAATTCAGAGGAACTCCTCATCTCTTCCACAGAGTCTGGTTCTGGTTCTTGAGTGTCATCAGTGAACACTCGGTTCCCCTCTGAGCCTGAGAACACGCTGGGAGTCACTCCGTCAGTGTCTTCGGGTTCAACATCTCCTGCAGGAAGTTTCGAAATGTCTCCACCATAAGCAACTGAAATGGAATCTGGAGGACGTGGCTCTGGTGAACCTTCATCACGCTCTTCCTCGTCCTTTCCCTTCATCTCCTCCTCCTCCATCAGAACTTCAGCCGAAGCTACAGCAGCAGGGTTTGGGTACACAGGCTGTCCTGACTCTGCTGTTGAGTCAGCGTCTACTTCAGGTGCGTTCGTTGGCTCTGGTAGAACAACGATGGCAGCGTCTGTGACCACTTCTTTGACTGCCACCTCTGAGGGAGGCTCCTCCCCCTCAGGTGTTGCCTCCTGGATCATCTCAGGACTTGGAACACCTGCATCTTCAGGGACACTTCTGTCCTCCTCCGTGTCCTCTGCAGCTGTAGGGTCAGAGGTCAGGTCCTTGAGTTGCTGAGTGGGGGAGGTAATCGCCTCAAAATTCATCTCCCCAGGTGGAGGGAACACAGGGGTCCAACCTGTGACATCAAAGCCAAGTGGGAGTTCCAAGATGACATCACTTCCTGTGAAATCAGTTAAAACAGTTGATGAGACAAAAGAAGTTCTGCACAATGCAGACACATTGCAGAAACATGCAGCTGGTATTTTCTGAACCTGACCTTTGAACCTGACTGTGACAGAGAGGCTGAGCTGCTCTGCAGACCAGAGACTGTATAACTAATGGACGTAGCCTCCGTGACCTCACCCATCTTTTTCTGAAACAGATTTTTTAAAGCAAAACGGCTGATGCAGCCATATTGAAAATGAGGCAGGCTTTAAATCGCCACAGTAA
This sequence comes from Labroides dimidiatus, assembly GCA_030710495.1. Lineage (NCBI taxonomy): Eukaryota > Metazoa > Chordata > Actinopteri > Labriformes > Labridae > Labroides > Labroides dimidiatus. The sequence goes on along the minus strand of CM061166.1, from coordinate 100,451 downwards.
CAGCTGTAGGGCGCCCGGCAGTCACGTGAGCTGATCTGCACCCCTGAATGGATGAACTGTACCCCGTACAGTGCCTGCCGTTAGAGAAATCAGTGATTCAGATGGGAGGCATTTTTGTAGCAGGGGGTAAACTTTACTGCTTTTTTCGGCTCTGTGTGTGTTTGTGACTTCAGGTTCTTCTGGAGCCTCGGCGGACGCTCAACGAACCGCAGATTTTAGCTCTTCAGCATCGTCTCATATTTTCAGACCAGAGGTTGATGCTTGCTGCAGACACAACGCTCATGTGACTGCAGCGTCTGCACACACAGGCAGACACAGGTGGACAGGCAGACAGGTAAACTAAGGCAGACAGGTAGACAGAGGCAGACAGGCAGGCAGGCAGACAGGTAGATAGGTAGACAGATAGAAACAGGTAGACAAGTAAACTCAGGCAGACAGGTAGAGACAGGTA